>JAQQAE010003352.1:0-20382 GCA_029823295.1 Pseudamia nigra | reverse complement strand
ACACCTGCTTTAGCGAGTGGCTGGAAAGAAAACCTGCAGTGTCTCGGCCCTTTGTGGCAATGATTGGACACCCCTGCTCTACAGCATCTTACACATCACCACTCAACTCCACATGAACACCCTCTTCTAGTGATGTTACGTCAGACACTGGAGGCCCGAAGCTCGTGTCGAGCAAAAGGGGCGTGTCCAGATGAAGCCTGCCTCGAGGCCTGTATCGTTTGTCGCAGTATCGTGTGACAAAAGGCAAACGAGGCCCTGTTTTCTAAAATCACGTGATTGCCTCGTTATTTGATGCGATTTGTTTAAAAAGCTGTGGGAAATGCAGTAAATGTTCTGCGTGATCCGAGGTGACGCAGCTTTTCCGTTAACGCCCAGGTTGTTAACGGCAGTATGATGGTGACCAGAAAAACAGGCCGTTTTGATGAAGAGCTGAGGCTTAACAGGCCGGTCGCCTCTCTCTCTCTCTCTCTCTCTCTCTCCTCACCCGCACGCTTCACACACACCGTCCGCTCCACGGGGCCACTCACCAAAGGGGGGGGGCTTCGCACGTGCACTCACTCACGTTCACGCACCGAGCTGCCCGATCTAAACACATGAGTTAGACACATCTTACAACAGATCACATAGAAGATGTATAAAATAGATGAGGTACATTAAACAGATAAAATCAATAATATAGATTAAATAGATTGAACTTATGTGTTACATGTTGATACAATGATATTGTTACCAAGAAATACGTATGCATGAACATAATGTTATTTATTATTATTTGTTAAGGTGAAGTGCATCCCTGCATCTTCAATCCATGTGAACGAATATTTTCAAAGGCTGGGGAAGTTGTTTCAAAAAGAAGAAATCACCTGAGCCCCAACACTGTAAAATAAAACTTTTATTCCTGAATAAAAAAATCAATAAAACACCTCGCCACCCCCCACCCAACGTCCCCAGTCTAGATTATAACCCAGTCACACAAGCACTTCATATAACTATTTATCCATAAAAACAGCCACACACCAAAATGATTTATTAATATATCACAACTGACCAATTGACACTTTGATATACTGTCAATGTTATTTTGTCAGTATACCATGATCAGGATAGATTGTTTTTCATCTAGCTTTACAATACCTCAAATGATTATTTTGACATAATACTGGAATAATTATACTAAAAAATCTACTACCCTGACTCATCCAGGGTGTACCCTGCCTTCGCCCAAGTCAGCTGGGATAGGCTCCAGCACCCCCCCACAACCCCCACAAGGATTAAGGGGTAGAAAATGGATGGCTCTACTACCCTACATGTAACATACCAGCAGATCTCAGTATTCTTAAATGAGCTGTTAAACGGGGCTTTGTTTCATCAGTATTTGGTGAAGCATTTGGCCAGAAAGACTCAACACATTCACAGGGCCTCATTTCACCATCACTACTTAAGAGTCAGCAGGAATGAATTGGAGGAATTTTGAATGTGTGAAGTCTGGATATCATGACACCTGTGCAGTACCACGCAAATGTGTAAAAGGATTTGGTTGCGTTTATGCACTGCTATAAAGGTAAAAATAAACATCAGTTCAATTCTACATTATATTCAGTGTTGAGTTTTCACTGCTTTAAACCCCGAAGAACTCTACCTCACCAAACAGCAATGGTCAACCCATTTGCGTTATCGTGTTATTTTAGTGTTTTAGCAGATTAGATAACATCCAGCAAATCAATCATGCCAGTATATCTTTAACAAAATGTAACAAAATTTTTCCATCACAAGGTTTTGAAATTGTTACTGAATTGAAATTGATTCTACCGTTCATGGAAAAACGAACGTTCTAACGACCAATTCCAGCTTCTTTCCCTCACCTGCAGATAGTGAACCAGAAGAGCTCGAAAGTAACCACTTCCTGCAAACAACACATTACGGTGGGCCTTGAAGACGCGACCGTCAACAAGGATGCTGCAGTCACAGAAGAAGTCGCGTTTACGCTGCTCATTGAGCTCAGACAGCAGTTTGGGCAGGTAACAGGGCACCTCCATGTTCACACGGGTCTGTCAGGAGAAAAAGCACAAGGAGATGTTTGAAGAAACAAAACATGACGAGACTGGTCAGTTTTAAAATGAAGTTACACAAAGCCACCTCTTAACACTTAGGACATACTTATCTTAAGTGTCCATCACGCCTTTTTGGAGTAACGTATGTAAATGTAGCTAGTGTTTTTGTCCTTTTCATGGGTGTCGGTGCAAAGCTAACGAACATAGCAACCTACTGTCTTAACAGGCAGTAGGTTGCCAACTTTGAGCTTTCAACAATATTAAGACAGCATTAACACCCTCCATACGACATGGTTACTAAGGTTCAAAAGCCAAGTATTGGAGAAAAAAGAACGGCTTCAACCGAAGGATAAATGTTAAAAGACGCTAAATGGGGCTAAGACACACGCCTGCTTGTTGCTAGCGTCGAGTAACGAACATAACAAAAGATTAGTACCACAGAGTGAGTTTTAAAAAGCATTTGGGCACAATGCGAGATAATGAGACGCATACAAAGGTCTCACCTGTCTGCCTAAGCTTGTAAATATGACAAACCCTTTTACATAAAATAGATAAACACATTAGCACTGCTGACTGTTTAATACGGCTCCATCCATATCTAGGATGCTACTGCCATAGTCCACAGAACTTCCGCTTTCTTCTTCTTCTCTGCCGTAGGAGTAGGCCCCAGCCCACTGCTGCCTCCTACTGGTGAAACAGCTCTACTGCAATGTTCTTACATTTAACTACGCACAAGGATTTGTTATAAAATGAACGCTATTACCAGCTTCCTTCTCTCTTTAAACTCCCATAGTTTTATATTCCCACTTCAACTAATAACAGAAATTACCTTATTTTGCATAACACAATGCAGGCAATGTGTCGCTGAAGTTTTTTCACTGTATTTACAATAATAATACAGTAATTACTTTTTTCAAAGCAATATTACAAACTAATTCAGAGAGCTAAATAAAATCAGAAAAAATGGGCAAAATGCAGGCAAAATAAAAGTATAAAACTAGTTAAATACAAATCATGGCAAAATAAAAACAAGTGCAAATTTGAGGTACATGTACTTATGTACTTGACGATTTACATTTTCAGCTACTTCAGACATTATACTTCAATAGATCTCAGTAGCAAACACTGTAGTCTTTTCTGCAATAACTTTGTCTGACAAAGCTTTAGTTACTCTTCAGACTACAGTTTTTCAGAAACATGAAAACATATTTTGAATGTGTGTGATGAAACAAAAGATGTAGTAATAATTTGTTCAGATTCAGACAACAATATTGATCCCAAGATTGCAGCTCACCCACATCCACATTACATACTGTACCGACAGATCAATCAACAGACCAAGGTCCTGGACAGTGCCACAGTTCAGCAGACAAAAAGGTCATAAGGAAAGTAATTAAAATCATAAGAACAGTAATTAGAAAGAAACATTAGAAACCATCAAGTGAAATAAATAGTATAAAAAATGAAAGGTGGAGGGGTTAAAATCCAAGTTTAAAATATCAATAAAAATGACTATGGTCAGAATTCGGCAGCCTGATACCTGAAGGAATAAATGACTTTGAAAAGCGATTGGTTTTATCACAGGTTGCACGGTTTAAGGGTTGAGTTTAAATTTATGCTACTTCTCGTGCTACACAACCTTTGCTACACAACCTTTGAAATCCACTTAGAACAGCAGAAAAATACACCTGAGAGCAGGCCTGTTTTACTTTTTACATAAATATATTTCTGTGCTGTTTGGCACAGCACAGAAATATATGATGATCTCACAGATTGTGATGTATTGTAGTTTAATCGAGCAAAAAGTATATAAAGCAGTTCAAAAGAGTTCGATTTGAACATCTTCCGCAGTAAAACATACACAGTAATTCAATTAACATCAAAGATCCCATACCGTCATACTTGAATTTCTATCTGTACCACTTACACGTGTCTATTAAAATGGTAAATGTTCTTGCACTTATATAGCGCCTTTCTACCCTACGGCACTCAAAGTGCTTTACACTGCTTTCCATTCACCCAGCCACACACACATTCATACACCAGTGATACTCACTGGGAGCAATGTGGGGTTCAGTGTCTTGCTCAAGGACACTTTGGCCTGTGGACATGATAAGCCAGGATTTGAACTGCTAACCCTTTGGCTCCTGGACAACCCGCTCTACCTATTGAGCAACAGCCACCCATTATTAAAGATGTCTGTAAGTGTCTGGACAAAATACAGTGTGTTTGTGTAATTTTTCCACAGTTTTCCAAAGGCCTCACTGTAACTCTGACAGACGTGCTGTGATTTCCCTGTGAGGTGTTGTAGCTGCTCCCTTTTCATCAACAATCATTCTGAGCCCTTTAACCATAGGTGACATGTTCTGATACAAGGCAGCTATGAACAGAATCATGCACTTTTCATGGTATTCATTGCAGGTTTACATGCATCTCATGCACCCATCCACACTGTAGTGTCAATCTCTTGAGTGAAACTGATTTTAACCACCATATTATACAAATATATTCACATACTATGTATGCAGATGTATGATTACATAAGTGACAGTTACTGAGTAACTCTGACAAACTCAGAAGCTCATTGGTAATGTTAATGATACTAGTGAAGTTGGTGAATGCAGAAGCATGCTGCCATCTATTTCATACCAGCTCCAGCATGTGGCCATGGATCACAGGCAGCTTGCGCCTGCCCACATTGTCTGCTCAAGAACACTTGTTTATTTGCATTTTATTTCTGAGAAAAAATAGTTCCTTTTTTATTTTCGGACAAAGCAAGCGTAAACAAGTAGTTCCTTCAGTGCTGTGCCACACCCTCTCGGCACAATCCACCACTCTTATAAATGCTCTTTTACACTGATGGGCACCGACCAAGCGACTTATTTGTTTCAGATATTTTCCCATGGCAAAAGAGGAGAACACAAAGGCTTCGTGGTGACTTGGATAAACCACTGGGTAGGCGTACATGAGCCTCCATACTCACCCTCTTTTGAAAATGAAATTTATTGCACCTCATAAAAACTCTATTCATGCGTATAAGCACTAAATATAACCGAGTATAAACCAGTAGTGTTTGACTCAGGCCTTGTAAACTTGACCTGGTGGTGCTGAAGGCAGGCCAATGGTCAGATGACCTGAACACTAGTCTCTCCAAGAACAAAGCTGAAGTGGGTTGACCATTGAGGTGAATCTGGTCACTGACCTTCTCGCCCTTACTCAGGGAAACACAAGGGCTTTTGTTTTGGTCGTTTGTTGACACAAGGGCAGGAAACTCCCTCTGTATGGTCCTTTCACAGCCAAACAGTCACACTAGAGTCTCTACAATGCTGCCCTATATGTGTGGCAGTGGTTCACACCCTGAAAGAAACAAATAATATTCATGATTTATGATTGGGTTTTTGGTTTTTGCCTGTGATTATGATGGTGTATAATTCACTGATCGAAGCCCAGTCTAGAAAGTAAATAGATGTAGTGATGCCTGTTATGTAAGGCTACATCCAGATATGGGACCTCACTCATTGTGTGTGTTAGCCACTCTGAGACCCACGGCTGGCACAGAGGGCTCCAGCAGCACCCCTCTGGGTCTCTGTGGTCTGCGCCTCAGCACATAACAGCCACTTAGGCCGGCATTTTCCCAGGCTGAGACAACACACCACGGTGGCAGCGCGAGCCACAGAGAGGGCCTGATTAAAGAGTAGGGACAATAGAGGGAGAGCGAGCCGGGGACCGTGGTGGCATTTTCCATCTCCGCCACTGTCTCCTGGGGGGACCAAGTATGTGCCGTGAAACGTTTGAATTATCCCAGAATCTCTGGAATTCAGACAGAGGCACCGCGGAGAGGACCCTCGACCGGGGATCAAAGAGCTTTGAGAGGAGTGCGGTGGACTGGTGGTGAAGTTGAGTACATAGGGGAGAATGAGTGTGTGTGCTTGTATGTGTACTGTATGCTTGTGTGTTCCAGAAAACTGACTTGAAAAAGATAAAGACAATGTTTGAATTTGAATTTTTTTTTTCTTTTGTTTCTAACTAAAGACATTTTTCAAAAAGCCATGTTTGACTTCTGAGGAGGCAGTGATCACTGGGCAATGAAACACAGCCATGTGGTGTGTGCAGCGCTGTCCTTTTATCCCTCATGGGATCAGATAATGCAATCATAGCCAATCATTGGGACCCTAATACAGCGGGCGCCCCTCTTTATGCTGGAGACACCACTTTCCTCTGTGGTAGCAGAGGAAAAGGAAGACTAAAGCGAGTGAGAGGAGAAACCTCGCCTCTCTCTTTCCATCCCTCTTTCTCTGTAATTATCACTTAATGTCCGCCGTTGATCTGGAGACGTCTGTCTCTCAGATAGTTCTTTCTTCCCTCACTGGAGAGGAAATGTATCACAGCCTGAAATAAATCTGCCAGCCATTTTATTATTGTATATTTAGCACCAGAGCTGAGTAGTGAATGGAGCAGCCCCAGACCACAAACTTCCGGCAGCGCAGGGCCTCAGCGCTGGCTGCCTGTCTTAGCCACAGCCAAGTCCACAGATCAAAGCTTCCTGTGCTATATACAGTGAGCTTGTCGTCTTCAAGCAGTGACCTCAGCTAAGTTTTCACATCTGAGAAAGACGGCATGTGTGTGTCTAGCGACGTACAGAATTATATCACTTTGGAAAAATGTCTTTCAACTCATCATTTTACATGACTCGTTACTAAATATACTGCATGTGGAATTTTTCCCTGTCTGCTGATTTCTTACCATCGCATTTTAATAAAAGATAAGGGAATGCTTTATATTAAGACCCTCATGATAAGCATTAGTTAACTGCTAATAATGTCCTTTAAATAAGTGAAGGTATTTATTACTGATGCAATGCCTAAATGAGAGTATGAAATTATTAGGCATGAACACAAATATGCCTTAATAACAGCATCACCAATATATTTTCATATTATAATATATAGGACCATGTAATATTCATCAGTCGGTAGTAAGAACTTGTAAGCATAACTTGTAAGCATTGACATTAATAAGAGTGTAAACAGTGTCATAATCATGTTCAGTAACATTACTGCAAACTCAACTCATTATGTCAGTATTACACTTTTCCACTGGTTGTTAAGACACGAACATACTTTATTATGTTTTTTGCAGCTACTGCTGTGTCTAAATCCAAATTAATGTCCTATTAAGATCAATACATCTTTTTAAAAACTGCACTATTTAGATACAGTCTAATTCAGACCAAATCATCACAAGGTAAATGAAACACTGCATGCCTTCATCTACAACCATCCTTCAGCAATTTGACAATCTGAGTCAAATTTTGACATATGTTTTGTCTCAAATGTTTTGTGTGAACTGAACTGGCTTTTAATAAACTCAGTGCCTGCAGTGATAAATAAACCAGGCTGTGTTTGTCAAGCTGTTTCAAAGCTCACAGGGCTTCTATTAATGGGTCTAAGTTGTTATAAATGAGTGCATATAAATGACTAATAAATAAACATTAATCATGCTAATGACAGTGCTATTAGTACATGTATTATCTCATTCATTCTCAGCAGTATTACTACCCCAGGTGCAATAGAGGCAGGTTGCAGAACACCCAGTGTCCAACAGTAGAGGAAGAGCTTATGAATCAGGGTCTTTAACACTTGAATTATGTTATTAAGGCACAGCAACGTTAGTAGCCCAGGAATAATTCAGGGCCTTCAGCGCTCTCTCTTTTCTGCTGGACGCCAGGTGTTCTTAAACTTGCCTTTATTGCACCTGCTTTCTGGTGTCCAGAAAAGGTCTTTGAGGGTGATGTTACCAGGGTCTCTCCTAAATACATGTTTGATCCACCTCTACTCATGATGATGTTCTCTGTGCTGCCTTGATGGCATTTAGTAAGTCTGTCATCCTCCAGCAATCAAAGTCATAGACAGCACGCAGCTCTGGTACAGCTTCAGCTTTACTTTTTGCTCCGTATCTCTGACGTCTGAATATTTTTCAGCATTTTAAAGGCATTTCAGGCTTTGTTCGGGTGGTTGTTGATGTCAATGCCTGCTTCCTCGTCATATCTGACTATGGCTAAGTACGTGCCTCAGTCATCAGCAGATCTTTTCTTTTCACTCTGCACTAGTGAGGGGTTTGAGACAATAAGAAGCATCTGTGTTTATTACAAAAGCCATTATATGAAGCATACAAAGCAGACATGAAGCAATCAAAAAACTGGATTTATTAAAAACAGTGAATGACATGCAGGTTTAACACTTCAACTGATTCACTATGTACCTTAAACAGCCAAATGGGTCACATCTAGTGTTATCTATTTTTCAATTTCCTTCACAGAGTGTCTCAAGTCATAATACGAGTATATTCATTCACCATATTTTGTCATCTTGATTGAAATTTAGAATGTCTTTAAGAACACTAAGTGCATTACATGGCCATTAGAACAAATAAGCAACTATTGTACAAATCTGTAGTATGGCAAGAAGCACAAGATTTTAAAAAAAAAAATCATCATTACTTTGACAAATGACGATAAGTTGATCTGAAAAATCTCAACATCTTTGAGTTTGTTCTCAGTGCAAAAGGGTCAAATGCTATCGGAGGTGCTGTGAACTGGTGGCTTCTGAGGCTGGTAATTCTAAAAAACTTCTCTTCTGCAGCAGAGGAGGCTCTTGGTTTTCCTTTTGGGGACAGTCTTCAAGAAAACATCTTTCATCGTAGCATTTGATAAGTTTTTTTGACTGCACAAAACAGTTGTTACACTGAAAAAAAAGAACAAAACGACATTGTACGCTCATGAATATACTGGGAAATGTCAATACTGTAATTACTATAAGCTACTCTGCCTGTGTTTAAATGATTCTCGACATGTATACAGTACTGTACATTCATAAGTGTATTGCACTTTGCTTACTGTACTTCATAGACTACTGTTTACACTTTGGATTGTACCCCAATTACCCAAATTGTATATGCTTTACACTGGCTACCAGTCAAACATTGTCTAGATTTTCAAACTCTAGACTTCGGTCAAAGTGATCTGTTGCTGCCTAAAACATGCTTGAAAACCAGAAGTGACCTTTTGTTCCAGTCGGTCGCTCCTCAGCTGTGGAATGCTCCACCCGTGCCTTTGAGTCTGACCGATTCGGCTGACTCTGTTGACACTGTTATTTAGCTGAGCTGTTAGTTGACTGGGATGCGGTGTATTTTAATGGTGTATTTTATGTCATTTTAATGTGATAAATTTTAATGCTTTTTTAATTGCCCTTTTTTATTTTATGCCATTCTGTACTTTGATTGTAAAGTACTTTGTGATTTTATTTGTGAAAAGCACTACAGAAGTAGTGTACTTGCTTACTAGTACTATACTTTATTCAATGACAGTAAAGTTGAAACTATTCTAATCTAATCTAACATAACCTAATCCAATTCATTCTATTCTATTCTATGCTGTTCTATTCTATTCTATTCTATTCTATTCTATTCTATTCTATTCTAATCTCATTTCAATTTATATAATCTAATCTTTAACACTAGAACAGTCAATGGACCAAATGCAGCTGTTTTCTCAGTTGCTCATTACTCAATTTTAATCAAAAGTCAAACTTAAGAAAAAGTCACAAAATGGGAACGTTTGTGACTTTTTCTTAAGTTTGACGTTTTTGATGACTTTGTATTGCGCTCCCTATTCTTAGACATACGTAGCCTGTATACACCTTTATCCACCCAACTCAGGGTCTACAGCATATTAAGAAGGCAAGAAATGGCACAAATGAACTCTTCAACTGTTAGCATTCCAGGTGACCAGCTTGTGAAGCCAACGAGGGAACGCCATCAGCATGCAAAGATGTCTTCAAAGCTCTATGTGTCTACCAAATATATTCTGGGTTGTTTAACACTTTTTTGTTTACTGAATAATTCTATATGTATGCTTTCACAGTGTGGATGTCTTCAGTATGTTGAAAATTATAAAAATAAATGACTGGTTGTGTATATGGACTATATTTAACAACTGGGAGAGTAAGACAAAAGTAATAAAAAGTCCAAAACAGACAGCTTCAATATTTGTATAAAACTGAGTGATGAATAATTATAAAACAGACCCAGTTGACTGTCCTAGTGTTGAAGACAAGCAGCTGTTTAGGTTGATGGAGGTGCAGATTAAGGATGGAATAGAGGGCAAAACAACTGATACTGTAGGAACAAGGTTAGCATTACTGTTTCCTTTTCCAGTAAAACACAAATCATCATCAAGAAACTGATCAAATAAAAACCGATCAATAAAAGTCTTAAAATGCTGTCTGCCACCGGCCTCCAACCTCCATTAAACTCATTCTGCCTTTTCTTACACACTCACTGTAATCCTCTTCCAGGAATGCTAAAAATTACCCAGCGAGTGTGGCGGCAGCAAGTTTTTATGCCGGTTTTTAGGGGCTTACGCCGGCTCTTCTGAGCTGCCGTCAGAGCGAGGTGTCGGCCGGAGGCCTCGACGATAAGGCTGTAATCTGAGGTGTAAAGTTATAAGAGGGATTAGAGGCAAGTGAGAGGCTGCGAGAAGGCAGCAGCCCAGAGTGTAAAACAAGGATGAAGGGAGTGTCTCCTGGCTTGAGTGCATGTGAAAAGTGCATGTTCGGATTCATCCTGTACAAGTCGAATGGATACATACAATGTTACAGGTGTATTTCAGTGGAAGTGGGTGGGATTCACCTTCCTTTACACTTTCCTTTGTTAGTTTATGTTGACTTGTATTATTATTATGATCAATAATAATATTTCACAAACCAAACCAAATTAAAAGGAATACTCTGAAAAATTAAAAAAACCAAATAATTAACAAAATTCAGCAATATAACTGAGAGAATGAACAAAATAACCCACTAAATAAATAAAAAATGAAAAAAATACCCTGCAAAATGAGGAAAAATAATACAATAAACAAAAAAAAACACTGTGAAATGAACAAAATAATTACTAAAAATTAGGAAAATAACTGAGAAAATGAAGACAATGACCAAGTAATGAACGAAATAATCTACAACACAAAACAATTTAAAATCCCAAAGTCAAAGAAGTTAATAAAATTAACAAAATAATTCAGAAAGCAAACAAACATTCCACAAAATAAACCAAAAGTAATGACATACTCTATAAAATGAATAAAATGATTAAAAAAATTAATAAAAATGGACTACATGACCAGAAAATGAAAAAAATAGGCTATGAAACAAGCAAAATTTAAAAAGAAATTCTGAAAATGAATGAAAAAATAAACAACTGAACCAATCCAGCAAAATTATTGAGAAAGTGAACAAAATAATCATCATAATAAACAAAAATGAATGAAATACTTTACAAAAGAATAAAATAATGAAAGAAATGAATCAAATAAATGAAATAACTGAGAAAATTAACAAAGCAAACCAAATGTGACAAAAAAATCATTGTAAAATGATTTAAAACTCAAAGACATGAACAAAATTCAGCAAAAATAATTGAGAAAATAAACAAAATGACTAAAACATAAACAGAACAATCCACAAACCAAACAAAAACAAGAAGAAACACGGTGTGAAAGGACTTTAAAAAATCACAATATTGAACAAAATAGAAGCAATAATAGTCAGAAAATCAACCAAATAATGTGGAAAAAAAATAACAGAAGAGGATTGAGGGGTAGAAAATGGATGGATGGAGCAGCAAGCAATGATGACACTATTGGTGTGTGTGTGTGTGTGTTGGGGGGGGGGCAGTTGGGGGGGATGCACATTTCCCTGATACTGGATACTCTATTCCCTTTGAAACCTACACCTATGGTCACATGGTCAAAAATAACCAGCAGATAAAAGCATTAAGTCGGACACGACTCCACATTGTAAAAACGAGTCTCCTCCATAACGTTGACTGATAACCAGCTTCCCAGTCAAACTGCATGTGTTACAGCTGCTAATATTAGCCCGGTCTTAAACCCCATGGCTGAGGGGACAGCACGGATTAGCCATGAACTCTTTCATTTTTCACTTTCCCCTCCCTCCCCCACTGCCTCCTCCCGGTCGCTCTTTGCGGCTCATAAAAGATTGCATCCTGTGTGTGATGTGGTGGAGGAGTGCAGTCAGAATGAACTGATTACGGACGAGGGCCGGCATGCCTTTGAGTCATGGCACCAAACGACATTCTTGAACTGCTTAAAAATAGTAACAGTCGGCTTTTTTCCAGGTTTGTTTTCTTATTCAAGGACTTTGGGGCATCCTCTGCTCTCCATTTCAATCATAACCACATTTTTTTTTACCCCTCATGTTTAATCTTGTGAGGAAAATTGGCTTAGCGTGGGAAAGGCAGAAGTCTACAGGGAAAGATTGCGTTGTTTTAGAGTTGTGTGCATTGTTTTTCCCCTTTATTTTTTCATCAATCCAGGAAGAGAAAGTGCCAGTTTGTGCCAAAACCTCATGAAGCATAGATAAAAAGGAACTGAGTGAGAGGGAGGCCGCAACACCACGACAAAGATATGGGCTGTCTAAGCAAGGAGCTTTACAAATGACAATCTCCAGGGGGAAAAAGGGGGAAGACAACATAAAGTGGAAAAGGAGGAGGGAGTAAAAAAGAGGAGAAACAAATGTGGATGGATTGGTGGGAGGAAGAGGAGGAGGAAGACGGGTATTGGGGGGAAATAACGCAGAACAGTGAGGAGGGAGGGCGAGATGAGAGGGGGAAACATTCCCCCTTGCCCACATTAAAGACATAAAAAAGAAAACAAACAGAAAAACATGTCTGACATAAAGAGGCTGGTTTCCGCGGCGACAGCACAATGGCTGCCTGTGGCTCTCGGGGCCCTCGCCGTCCCGTCTGGGGCCCGGCACCAGCGAAAGTCACCGCAGTGGCAGGGCCGCTGCAGCGCTATGTGTGTGCGTGTGTGAAACATGCTGAATGTCATCACAGGCCCAGTGCTGTGGGAACCGCCATGAAAGGGACCCCACTCAGAAGCCACAAAAGCCCCTTTCTGCTTCTTCTCTTCGGCTTTTAGCCTCTTTATTTATCTTTGCGGAGGGGAGCCGGATGAGGAGGGAGGACTCGCTCTCTCTCTCTCTGTCCCTGTTTCTCTCTGTGTCTCTCACTCTTCTCTGTGACAGGCACCATGATCCATCGCTGCAGCCTCCTGACACGTCCCGTCACTGCACACACTGTCTCAAACATATACTGACTGTATCCAAACCTTTATTAACACCTCATATCGCCTCAATCAGATCATAAAATCACAATGTAGCTCTTGGAGACACCTCATAGATGCCAGACTCCTCAACACAAAACTGGCACAAACCTGGAATGTCTCATGTGTCCAGGTTGTTCCTTCTGAATCAGGTCCCAGGCATTCCGTACAGTATGTGACTCAACAACAGATCACTCCCTCATGGGTCCAATCTGGACAGCGCCAAACCAGTCTGCTGCCAGTTCCCATGCCAATCCAATGCTGACTACAGCCACTGGGCACCCACTTCTGTACCGGCCTCATACCGGTAAGGAAGACACTGATTGTATGGGTTTATGTCAACAGCCCTTACATACACAAATGCCATGCAGGGATTCTTTAACTGTGTTAAGCATCTCACCAATACCTTAAAATGTCACAGACTTCTGAGTCATGTGGAAAACGAGTAATTAAAAAAAAATTAATGTCATCGATGTTGGACTTATATTAACTTGCATTTTCTTGATTATTGTTGATCAGTTTTGATTAAAATTGATATTTTCTATATATTTTTCTTTGTTTTTGTTAATTTAATCATTCATTTCCATTTTGTTGCCCCAAAGTCTTCACAAGTGTCAGGGAAGGTGTTGGAGCCTATCCCCGCTGACTTAGAGCAAAGGCAGGCTACATCCTGGATGAATCGCCAGTTCATCGCAGGACCGACACATACAGACAAACAACCACTCACACTCATATGGATGCTCACATGACCAATTAACCAAACATAGTGCAGGGTTTTGGTTGTGGGAGCAAGAACCCACACAGACATGCAAACTCCAAACAGAAGGACCGACTTTGGGCTATGAGGAACTGTACCACCATGTCACCCCAGTTTAATCATATTGTTCATTAATTAGCGGAATATTTAGTTCATTTTCTTAATTATTTTGTTCATTGTGTTTGCTTTTGTTTTCATTTTTGTTTATTGTTTGAGTTGTTTGGACCATTTCTGTATACTCTGAGTCTCCATTTGAAGAAAGGACTAGATCTTCTTGGAAGAGGGTTCATGCATCTAATTATATATTTTCTCTCTGATATAGTTTCTTCATATGTTATAAAGGTCAGGAAAAAAGTGAGCTTTTCTTGTCATTATTCAAAATTGAACATTTATGTAGAATAGCTCTTCTTTTAAAAGTTTGATTTGCAGCATCACTGTACCTGACTCTCTAATCCTCCTAGGAAAGAAACAGAAAAAAATCCTTTTACAACAACCTGCAGGTGAATAATGTGCTTTACAAAAGATCTAACAGCACACACAGCATAGAAACAATTACATCAACCCAGACAGAAGAATAAATTATTAAAAATTTTAAAAAATAATTAACAGAATGAAGAAAAAAGAGAGAATAACTGTGCAAATGAAATCACCCCCTTACTGACAATTCAGGCAGCAGAATAAATCTGTAAAATACCTGCGCAAAAGACAATTTGATTTGTGATTTGAACAACCTGTGACACCTAATATAAAAGTTATCCCCACTTTTGCATTACTTTTGGTATAATTCTCACACATAGTGAACCTTGAACCCAAATTATTTTCCTAAGCATAACCAAAGTAACCTAAATGTCAGCCCTACGAGAGTAAAATGTATCCTTCAGTGACAAATAACATTGAAATAAAATCCAAGTCCATTTAAATTACAATCATGAACAGAAATGGTAAATCCAAGTAGTGTGGTTTCCATCAAGCTTTGTTGCTGGATATTTCATTTCATGATACCTCAAATGTTTTTTATTGGTGAAAGGTCTGGTCTGCAGTTCAGCACCTGGACTCTTCTCCTGCAAAGCCATGCTGTTGTGATTGATGCAGTATGTGGTTTAGCATTGCCTTGCTGAAATAGGCATGGCAGAAAAATGAGAAAAACTACAACTAAAGCTGGAAAACAAAAAGTGGCATTTCTTATACTGGGGTGTGAGTTAAATGCATGTGTCATAAACTGTAGTGCCATCAGTGTCCATTAGGGGCTAGCTCCAAAAGTGAGTCAGCTTCCATATAGTTCCATGTTAAATGTCCAACTTTAGAGCAGAAATCAACATGTTTACAGTCTAGAGCCAGCAGTAGTTTTGTCTCTATAGTTTTTTTCCACCTCTGTGCACAGTGTACGGTGCTGAAGTTTTACAGTAGTTCACCTATTTAGATGATCCAAATGCATATATTTGCTAATAATTATGGGCATATAGGCACTTTGATTGGCAGGTCAATCCGAGTTTCATTTAACCAACCTCAGTTCCACTCACACCCATGATGTAATAATTGATGATGTAATTTTTATTTCCATCTGGTGTTTATGTTATTGACAGAGCTAGATATGTCTTGTGAGCAAGGAACACATTGTCTCAAAACCCTCTGTTTAATAGCTCAATTCACTTTAGCTAGTTAATTTTGCACTAGCACTATGGAGAAGAAAAGCTGCTGAAACACAAAGTACAGATAATCAAATTCCACAGCACAGTGAGACATATCTGATCAGTTATTCGGGTTGACAAGAATGCAGAGAAAAAAGTCCCAAACAAAATATCCTGCAGAGCTGGTTCCATCTCAGAGACTCTTAAACAATAGCAACAGTCATGCATCAGAAACAATAATTGCAGCAGAGTGTTTGTATCTTATAAATTGCGGGTATGCACTGTCCACATTCGCGTGAGCTGGTTGTATGTGTGCCTGTACGAATCAGTTCATGGTCGCGTGTGTGTGTGTGTGTCCCTGAGCATTCACACGTTCACATTGGAGTTGCGCATGTGTGCGTGTGTGCGCAAATTGTAAAAGTATGAGCTTGTTAATTTCAATAAGAGATGCTGCCTTGTTGTGGTTTAGAGGGATGGGAGGGAAAGGACTTGAAGTGGCCGACCAAGATCGCCAGAAATCTCCCCGAATTCCACCCGCCATCCAGTGCCAGCTCTTTCTCACTCGCTCTCTTTTGTTTCTCTCGATCACACGCCCACCATGAAACTATTTTCATAATTAACTTATTTATTTTTCATCCGTCTTCTTAATTACTTTCCACTCGGTGCATGTTGTTTGTGCAACTTGCATCATCTTCAAAACTTTGCATGTGATAAGTGAAACCAGCAATTCCAGTGAAATAAAAAAGGACAGATGATACAGAGATTAGTTATTCTTTGAAGAAAAAGGGTGGTGGGTTATAAAAATAACAACAGAAGAGACTGAAGCCTGACTTCATAGATGTCTCTTTTCTCCCCGTCTCTTTCTTTCTCTGTTTTCTGAGGGTAAAATGAGATCCAGATCTGAATTAAGGAATGATTGGTAATGAAAGGATCTGTACATGGGGGATGGGGGGGTTGTTTGGAGGGAGTCCGGGTGGGAAGAAGAGAAAAAGGGATTTCTCTTTTTCTGTTTGTCCTGACTCATGCTCACCACACTCTAAGCCCCCCTGGTGATGAGCACATTGATTACTGACACTCAGGATTAAACACACACGCACATGTATATGTTTTAAGTTAGTTTATTAGTGTCACATACAAAATAATAAAATGCAGGCTGGGAAAATAAAATTCTAGCTGATGCAAGGCAGATAGATAGCAGAAGTTTTGAAACTTGTGGCACGGTTAAAGATTTTTCTTTTTAATCCAATAATTCACAGTTTAAAAGGTTACTCTTTGCAGAAAAGAGCTATAATTGCAGTATTTTTCATTATTATAATATCACCTGCGAATGAGACTTATTGTGGATTATTTTTGCCATATAAAGAACCGTTTAAATAATTTTTTCTGCAATAATGAATAATCCAAATAGTGACTTTACATGTAACTTTTTGCCTTCACATTTTTGCAAGCATTTGTATTGCATGGACAGGGTAAGAATAGGGTTAATTATTAATAACATTATTTTGAAATATCCTCTAATGCTAAGCCAAATGTATCCTCAGTGAGGCTAACATGCTATAAGAAGAGTATGTGTCAGGTGGTGAGGGGCCTTGCCTTTTTGCAGCCATTCGGCTCTTCCAAACCCACTTGGATGGATAAGTGAGATTAAGGGCATCAAGTTTTTTTTACAATTTGCACCTTTACCATCTAAATCCTGCACTGTTCCATTAACATTACATTATAGTGAACTGAACTTTACCTTGAAATTAAAAATGTTTCAAGAACATCCCATTTTTCCATTTTCTTTGTTGAAATTCAAGCACTCCAAGTTCAAAGAATAGCTTGAAATGGTACAAAGGTATGTGCTGAACTGCCAGAAGTAAACAAAATAGGTAAGGCTAGCCAAAACAGAAAAATAACATACATTTCAGAATTACAAAAACAGGCCCTTACAGGGAACAAAGCATGGGTCAACAACTTAGAGCTGCTCTGCACTAATGGAGGTTGATCAAGTTTTGAAACTTGGCGCAACTAATTCCTACATGTGTCCCAAGTTTACTTGATTAATTACAACAAACCCCTAATTACAACTGTCTGCATAAAAGCAGTGTTAGAACACACTCCAGTACCATATCCTTGTGACCATTATTTGAACACTAATGTACTACAGAATGCATCATGTTCCCATGAAAATGGCAAGAAAAAGAAAGAAAACAATGGAAGGGAGACAGACCATTGTAACACTTAAAATGTAAATCTTTCTTACAGAAATTGCAAAGACAGTCAAGGTGTCAGTGAGCACAGTTTCCTTCACCATCAAAAGGCACTCAAACTGGAGGAAATTCTGACAGGAAAAGAGCTGACATCAGAATGTTTACTATAATTATCAGTCTCAGAAACTAGGGGACTGTCATAATGATGAACCCTGTTAAATTTCAGTTTAAGTCAATTATAGATGTTCTTAATAGAGATTAAAATTTAATTGTGCAGTGCAATGCAATTATTATTTTAAACCTAGTTTTTCTACACCTAAAATTAAATTGTTAAATTAATGTGAGATTAAATCAGCCCCAGATTATAATGATTAAATTGATAAAAGCATAGGAACAAATCTAGATGCACGTGATGGTTTTCGGTGAATGCTGATGAAATGAAATGAACTTGTTACCACCTAAAAAAGAGGAAAAAAAGACATGCTGCTTGTTCCGAAAATATTCACAAAGCTCTTGCACCCGTGCATTGTAGTATGTTAAACTAAACTAACACACCCTTCCAGTCTGCCAGGCAGGAAGAGACACACTCAGCTGGGCATTGTGTGGAAGGGGGCATGCCGCTTGGCCTCTCGTTCTATCGCACACACACACATACACTCACACACACACCCGAGTAAGACAGGCATCGCTCCCAACAACCGGCGCCTGGGTCTCATGTTTCCATGGCAATCTGTACAAGCAATCTTCCCACGGTGGCAGCACAAGCAGGCACTAAATGTTGTAAGCGGCTATGTGCGTGTGTATGTGCGTATGTTTTTGTGTGGACAGAGCATTATCTTGTCCAGTGAAGAGCCCAGATGTTCAGACACTCACTGAGCTGATTCCTCTCTTGACCCGCTCTTCTTTACACAGACACACATCAGACACACATTGGAGTTTAAAAGTAGATCTTTGACTTCTATGCAAAATTATCTTTTACATTTAATGAAAGGGATTAGGGTATGCAGTTTGTTGATAGTATCCCAAGTCATATTTGGCTTTTAGCTGCTTTGGTGCAGTTTTACTTACAGGTGCAATATGTAAGATTTGGTCATATGAGTACATGAATATTGCATTGTTGTCTGTTGTGTGCTGGGAGCTGGTCGTTCACTGGCTTTCAGCACATTCTCATGGTATTGTGTCCAAAAACCCCAAGTACTGTATTTCACTTTCAAACTGTGTTCAATATAGACACCTGTTCATTTTTCCACAAACAGTTAAAATACCATGCAAGACTTTCGAAGACTGCAGAAGACACAAATATAGGAGATGGATGGGGTGGTTATGGTGGAAAAAACAAAACTCTCAACTTTCTCCCAGTAGACCATGATTTGAGTACAGCTTCATGCAATTTTAGATTAATGTTTATCCCTGAACTATTTACCCCTTTACTTGAACAGTTTCATCTATAAACTTAATGAAACTATACAGTAACTGTTCTGTGTAGCATTAACAGCCACAGATGTAGCAGGTATTCCAGGTCATGTGAAAGTGCAAATGTCATGCTCATCTAAGATAAGATAAGATAAGATAAGATGATGTAAGTAACATAAAAAAAGATAAGATAGACTTTATTTATGCCACAATGGGAACATTGAGACAGTAAAAAAGGGGAGGTGTATAGCCTGGCAGCTTCATTTCTTTTTTTGGTAAACAGAAATCTGGTGGGGCTGGTGTCAAACTCAAGCTTGCCTAACTCCACGTTTATGAGTGCTCGTTCAAGGAAGAAATGAACAGTGAACAAATGTTACTATTACTACTATTAGCAGGGTTGCTGAGATGTGAGGGTCAGCACTAAATAGGGCTGTGGATGGCAATTAACAACTTTGTACATAATTGCTATGTGAAAATCATGAGTGAAACCAAGCTGCACCCTGCTTTGTAGCTAGCAGAATGCACCATCCCCTGGCATGATCACAACCATGACTCTGGTAAGAGTAATGGTGGACTGTGTATCTATGTTCACAACAACTGACACTTACAGAACCAAACTGTTGACAGAGACTGCTCAATTCATCTTGAAACTTGCCGAGTTTGCTGTTGTAACCATCCTCTGGAGGCTAACGCTAGCTTTGCTCTTAGCCACTGCTACAATGAAAATGATCAAATAAGGAAGTTGGGCACACGATAATGTCATACCAAGCCTTGTTGATAAAAAAAAGCCCTGCAAGACTTTTAAAATACAAGATGCTTTATTGAAGGATTTCTAGGAGATAGGTAGACTTTGATTTTTGCACGTTCTGACATGCTTAAGATGAGAATTCACTGTAACTTCTTCTTCTTTTCCTTTCAGCTGTTCCCTTCAGGGGTCGCCACAGTGAATCATTTGCCTCCATCTCACCCTATCCTCTGCAACTTCTTCTCTCACACCAACTACCTTCATGTCCTCCTACACCACATCCATAAATCTCCTCTTTGGTCTTCCTCGAGGCCTTCTGCCTGGGAGTTCCAATCTTAGCATCCTGCTACCGATATGTTCACTATCCCTCCTCTGTACATGTCCAAACCATCTCAATCTAGCCTCTCTGACTTT
>JAQQAE010003351.1:0-20382 GCA_029823295.1 Pseudamia nigra | reverse complement strand
TATAGTTGGGTGCGGCTTATGTATGGACAAAGTGGTTTTTCCTTTAAAAATGTGGTGGGTGCGGCTTATAATCAGGTTCGGCTTATAGTCCGGAAAATACGGTATACTGTATTTTCTCAACTTTTAAGTTCATCTCTCAGTATATTAGCAGATTTTTAGGGGCCATGAGAACAATGAAAGGCAAACACTTTATAAATGTTAAAGTCAGAAAGAATGAGTAAAGATAGGGAGCAACTGCATTTCTATTCTAATAATGTCGCCATAATAAAATTTGCAGAAGGAAGATGAAGCTGCTGATCCTAAAGATAAAGGTGAAATCATCTGCTGAATACTAATGTACCCATTTTTCATATAAAGTCCCACATTTCTCATTTACATAATGCTCTTTTGTGTTTGACAAATTAAACTGACCTAACATTAGTCCTTATTTATAACACCAACATTATGGTATTACCAGCTTTCCTCTCAGCACAAGGGGAACAAATTGTTCAGGGAGGGGTGTGTAGTGCAGTGAAATAACTATTTAATATTATGGTGAACACTGTATTGTTTTCTCATTGGAGGGAAACAGGAGACTTTCATGTTCCCTCGTGACGGTTGAAGGCCAGTTAAGCCTAGTGCTGAGATGGGAGCCAGCAGGGATGTGTCATATGGACCCAGCTTCTTCACTGAGAGTCAATGTGAAACAATCTGGGACCTACATACTTATGGATTCAGCTTCTTCTGCTTTAAATCTCATACAAACATATGAGTCATGCCTGCACTGCTACAGCATTGTTGTCAAACATCAAAAGTTTATATAGCCAGATGGTGCACCTGCTCCATCTGGGATACGGTGAGGCTGCATTGAACAGTCGTGAAGGATTTTCAACGTCAGGCAACATGTCCTTTGAGCCCATGTGTTACAGAGTCAGTGCCAGCTCATAACGTTTGTGTGCCGTAATTGTAGAATAAGGGTGCTGTGTGTTCTCATGTGCCTATGTTTATTTCCTCAGTGGCATCTTATCAGATTTGCTGAAAACACAACCCTTGCAGAAACAACAAATTGTCAAAATTAACTGCCAGAAATGAAACTGAATGAAAGCAGAGCGAATATGGAAGAGAAGTATTCTGATGCAGAAATCCCTGTGACAACATGTGGTTAGTTAGTCATGACTTTATGTGCATTCCTTATTGTTGAAATCACATCAACCACCTCATGAGGGAAGAGTGTCAAACGTGTGTGTGGACATCATTACTTAGGCATTGAGCTGTGGAACATGCTATTTCCAACTGGAAGAATGACTAATTTACAGATCATTGGCCTCATTCTGAAAAAAGGATGAGCAAAGGGAGATGAGACTTTAATACAAATAACTTTGTGAAAATAGAAAGTTATGGCCACAGTCATGTTGGATGAAGAAAAACTCAGGTAATGTGGGCAATAAAATATCATATGTGTTGTTTTGCTTTTGCTCATGCTGCTGTAGTTATAAGTAAGCAGAAACAGAAAGAAAACCTTAAAAAATAGGAAGAAAGGTTTGAGCATTTGAGCAGTTGGTGGGTTTTCTATTATGTATGTGAGTAGGAGGTCCGTACGCCTCTGTGCGACCTTCACAACAGTCTCTGGAGCCTTTGACTTTGAGCTGTGACCCATGATGCCTCATTGGTTATGTGGCAGAGCAATACTGATTCAATCCACACTGATCCATGTGACGGACAGCGGGCTTAGCGGAAAAGGGCAAGGTGGCGCCTGAGAGCGGAGACCTTCTCTGCCTTTGATGTGGTTTATTTTGTGTGAAGTGGTCAAGCGGAAGCAGCACAAAAGCCTTTTGTCAGGTCAAGAAATGACAGCAGCCATTCAATATTAAACAGCAGGTTGCTTTTTTTGTAATGCTGCTGCTTCTTATTAAATGGAGGACAAGCTTTAATACACCTTGACACTGAAAACTGAAGCCTTCAATAGTTGAATAAAAACAATATACAGTACTGTGTAAGAGTCTTAGGGTCCTTGGTTTTGTTGTTTTAAATTTTAATGCCCGTGAACATGCAATCTCAATCACAACAGAACCAGAATATACATAAACAGACATTTCAGTTCCTCCATAATGAAGTGTCAGTATTAAGTGTTACCCCTCTTTGCATTTAAAATGTTTTGTACTACGTGGGACAGGAAATATAAGATTGAATAACTTGTAATATTGTTTAGGCTAGTTAGATGTGAAAAGAAGAAAAATGAACAGAAATATACAAAATAAGAAAAAAAAATAAAATGAGCAGAAGAATCAAGAAGTTGCTCAGAAAAGAACAAAAAGAAGGAAAAAACAAACAAAATAATCAAGTAAATGAACCAAACTAGATGAAAAAGAGCAAAAATAAACCAAACACTCAAGAAAATGTATAGTTATGATTACATTTAACTAAACAGACCTACTGTCATGTACAGAATTTAATCATTTTAAGCCACGCAAATACTGTAAGTTCAAAATAATGGCATCAATTTAAGGATTGTTCGGAAGTAGCACAGAGCTCAAAATGTCAGATCCCCAGTTTATTAATAATTCATGAATGAAAGGGTTAAATACTTTAAAGCATAGGTCTTTCCTACCGAAACTGCAAAGAAAGTCAATGTGTCACTGAGCACAATTTCTTTCACCATTAAAAAGCCCTCAGAAACTGGGGGAAACTGACAGGAAAGAGTTCTGGCAGACCCAAAGAGCACAATGGTGGACTTGGGTAAACAATGTTCTTAAAAGATAATTGAAGCATTTGAAGAAGACTTAATTGAAACCAAAAGTCACATATGATGAAGATAACTAATGAGGAGAATTCATGGAAACTAATTCTCCCAGAGTGGCAACAACTACCCAATCCCACAGAGTACAAAGAACATTCCTTTTTATTTGATTATGGTGAAAAACCAAGTAGAAATAGAAAGAATTGAGGGCAAAGAGAAGGGATCTATCCATGTGCCCCTGTTTGTATGGCAGCAATTAAAGTGCAAAAAAACAGGGCAGCTCTTTTCCTCTGGTGTGATTATATGAGCAGGAGAGGGAAAAGCAGCAACCACAAGGAGCCTTACCTCAGGGTTTGAGCTCCTAAAACTTTCTGACAGGCTTGGCAACCAAAATTTGCATGATTAATATCCTAGTTTTAAATCAGTGCCTCCTTCAGTGGTTCTAGTTTGTGATGCCCATACAAGGACTGTTTTGTTGTAATGAAGCATCATACATATTCACAGTAGCTGGAGGATGTTCATGAGACAGGCAACTCTAGTTTTGGGCTGTGGTTAAAAGCTGAGGCGAATTTATCTGCAGAGGAGTTCATCTTTATTGATACAAGATATCAAGAGGTGATAAAACAAGAACAATAACAAGCATCATTATTTACGTTCAAGAGAAATAAAGAAAAGAGGCTCAAGCAGGAAAATACAGCCTTGGTCATTTCCTCTACTGCATATTACATAAGGTAACATGAAAATCTGTCTGCTGAGTTTCAAGGCTATGCAACAGCATGTGCTTATTATTTTCACTTAGTATACAAGCTGAACATTAGTTTGATGACTTTCACTGAACTACCGTATTTTCCGCACTATAGGCGCACCTGATTATAAAAACAAAACAAAATTCAAAATGACATTTTTTGGGGGGTGCGCCTTATAGTGCGGAAAATACGGTAAGCATGTGAGTATTTTTTCATTAGCACCGCTGCATGAACATGAAGCCAAATGGTCTCTGCACCTAATTAACACTTCAGAAGCAGATAGTGAGCCAATTACAAACCAGCATTAATGTATTTAATGCAAATCATCCCTCGTCCATTGGTTTGCTACCTGAAAGGCGAGCATGAATAAATTAACTCCATGCTAATGAGCCTTGTTCTTCATTCAGTTCAAGAACAACCTGTTCTGTGGTTGTCAGGGGAAGCCGATGGGAGGACCCCAATCACCCTTCTTGATAAATATTGAAACAGAGGCTTATACCGCCTCCTTTAATTTATCTCTCCTTGCAAGATGGAGTAGGTTTCAGCATGAGGGCCTGACTTCAAACCTTCTGCCAAATACCATTGCTCCTTGTCTGAACAATGTTAAGAGCTCTTCGGTTGCGTTCTGGATGACTGCGCTTACCTAACACAGTGCTGGACCACTCACACATACTTATTGCACCAGTAAAAGACTTTATCCTGGCAACTGACAGGCTCTTTTAGAGTGAAAAATGACTGTTGCCTGGACAGAAAGGCTATCTATCCATCTCCTCAAAGCCCTAGTCCACTGGTACAGTATGCTTGGTGGCATATGAGGTAGAGGGGAAGTTGAGGTGTCATTCCAAGAGACCATGAAGAGACCACCCAGGATGTCCGGCACTGGCTGACAGAGTCGTCCGATTGTCTGTCCAACAGACATATTCCACATTCCCACAGAGGCAGCACTCACCACTCAAAATGCAAACAGCATGCACTAACTTACTGTACTGTAACTACTTGTCATGGACATTAGCCAGTGCTGGCTCAGAGAAGCATTTTATATCTACTGCATCTCATTAATTTTCCAATTGTTGTCTGTTGCCAATTATCTATATGCAGACATCCATAATGTGAATCATATGGGTGCACAGAATGCCTGAGCTCTTACGTATAGCATCTCTCACACGAGCTTTCAAAGCAGACACCATATCCAAATATGACATGTGAGCCCAGAGTATATTTTCTCCCTTGGCTGTTTGTGTGTACGAGTGCAGAGTGATTTTATCCAGCACCAGTGTCAACTGCTGGTCTCATTGCACGGTTGACCCGCTAAGGTGTTGGCTAATATTCCCTTTAGGGCCTGAAACTTGAGATGACAACCTGCCAATCATTTAAGTAGTTTGCCAACTAGTTTGCATTCCCATTGCCCCAATTAGTACCTGGCCTCCCCTTCACATGTCACCAGCAGTGCACTCCCCCATTTATACAGAATCAAACTGTATAGCCACTCATGACCCCTCACCTGCCCACACCAGGAGCCTCCAGTTACCACTCACCAGCAGCCAATAAATCTGTGATTTTACTGTCAGGGAGGCTTTCATGGAGACTCTCAGGTTCAAGGGAGACTTGCAGGAGATATGGTTCGGAGGATTTCCAGAACTAATGTGTTTACTAGTCATGGAAGGCAGCCACAGGAAAATGAAGAATAAAACTGAACCAGGTGGGATCATTCTCTGCTGCCATCTTGTAGGCTCATCCTGAATCATACTAAAATGGTAAATCCTTTCAGTGACATGATGTCACAAACGGGAATAAGTCATTTCTGCGAACAAAGCCGATTTTTCTTCAGGGCCAGCAATGACCAATGCACCTGTTAATCCTTTGCTCATGAATGTGAATCACATCTGGCAAGATATTAAGAGTGGTGCCATAAGCTGATACACTATGATCTGGATGTGTGAAGATATAACATGAACATACAAAAATTACTCAGTATAAAGCATTTACAAATACTTGAAATAATTACACTTTCTAATTGGTTTTATACTTATTTTTTATAGTAATTTGAGCATAATATGAACAAACATGTATGTTTTCACTTAGGTCTGCAGTTATGTACATGCAAATTCATGTTACATTTGTGTATGCGTAAACTTTATGTCATAAAATACTTCCAATAATGGAGCTGACACTAAACTCTAACCCAGAGATTGTGAAGCTGTTTTTTCTCAGCAGTGAAGCACTGCTCTACAACAAAAACATCTGATACATGAACAGCTGTAGAACAAGTTGATAAACTTCCAAACATACTACGAGATAAAACAATCTTAAAGTTCATTATAAAGTTCATATGAATAGGTCATCGATTAGCATTAAAAATTCTGCGCTTTGGCCCAGCACATTTCCATTTGCCCTTGGTTTTCCTTGAGGAGATACTGCCTTTGTCCATATTGATATTCATTGATTACCTTTCAACATGTGGTGGAGGAGGAATAATAAAACATTCAAGAAGCCTAACAAGGTCAAACACAGACTTGTGAAGTACAGGGAGACAAGCAGAGACAGACAGACAGGCTGACAGAGGACATGTCAACCATCTCACATGCTGTTGACCCCAGGATGCCACAAGCTGCTCACGCCTGCAGAAGACATGCTGCAACTCAGGCAATCATGGACATCTGAGGATATGTTACTCAAGCAAGCAGATATGCACAGTGTGAAACAGCTCTTCTTATGGGATGTATCCACAGAGAACACACACATACATGCAATGCTAATATATAGCTATTTGTAGTGTGCCTCTGTAGGACCTCGCCAACAGTCTTGACAGGGCTATGCTTTGCACTGCCAGGAATTCTCCATAATCACAGAGCAATCACTGATGTTACTTCACAGCCTTTATTATGTGTACCACAGGAAAGCATGGATGGTCTATAGTACTAATGTGCAGGTCTAATATAAAACAGAGGCAGGAAGTGGTGTTGTGTTTGAAAATAGATAACCACAACATAAGTCACAGACATGGACATCATCCCCTGTTTCTGGTTATGTGTTAGTACTGCCCTTTGCCCTTCTGATACTCCCAAAAGATTCTGTGCAAATCTGGAGACTTGCTGCACTAGATAAATGTACAGTCACACTAATTTATATAAAATCCTTTAAAAAGCTGACAAATGGGAGATGGTTCATTAAAAAGTGTTACACCCTGGGCTACAGAAGAACTTATGCGTCATATTATTCTTTCTTCCCATGAAAGTACATTTACCTCTAAGACATTACATTATAGGAAGTTTATGTAATTTCAGATTGCGTATAAGCAGATCTACTTTTGAGGGAATCCATTCATCAAAACAGCTTAGCTTCAGAACCTAATGTGGCTCACAAGGCAGTAAAACCATATGGTTTTAGCAGTGAATCAGCAGTGTTGCCACTTAAATGCAATCTAGCCAAGGAACGCACATTCAAGGAATACAGAGAAAAAAACACAGACTTACTATCAGACACACACTCCTGCAAAACCCCTCCACCAAGAAAACATCCTTAAAAACTGACACCAGCCTCCAGTATATGGACAGTATCACTTGTGTATGAATAGTGAGGGGTGAGTGGAGGCAGTAATGAGGCAGGATAAAAGTGAAAGGGTAATAGGAGGAAGCAGAGGGATCTACTGTGTCCGTTCTCCACTGCCTGGTTCCTGATCTCTGCACCTGGTTCTGTTCAGGCTGTCCTGCTGTGACTAAAGCCCATGTGGCTCATTCCAATGTGAGGGAGTGCTCATTTAACTCCGGACATCATATTAATCAATCTCTCATATATCTCAGCCAGGCTCTCAGCCAAACGCATGTGTGCAAGTTATACATTATTTGCACATAGTATGTCCTAGCTCATTCACTTTTAAATAACGGTCTGTCATTGTTTGACACGCGGTTGATTCTGTGGACTATATAAGCTAACATTGTATGAATATTGGACGCTTGCCAGATGAGGGTGATTGCACTGATGAGGTTAAATGTTCCTGATCATAAACACAGACCACTGCCCAGCTACTAACCAGCAAGATAAAAGAGACAAATTGGAAAAGGCAACTTCTAATACAGCAGCAGAACCAGCAATAAATGTATTCGCTCACCACCCAATGTAAGGTTTAAGCCACAGCTGGCCTCAGTTGACAGTCACAATCATTTTTCATCCCTGCCAAAGGAGGTTATATTTTTGTCTGTGTCAGTTTATGTATCAGTTTCTTTGTTTGTTCACAATATAACTTGAAAAGTTATGAATGGATTTGGATGAAATTTTCGGGATAGATCAGAAATGGCACAAGGACCAATTGATTAGATTCTGGGAGTGATCTGGATCATCATCTGGATCATCATCTGGTTTCCAGAAGATATTTTGAAGTATTCTACCATTGTGAGATAGGGCCACGTTCAACATTTGTCTTTGTAATGCCACAAATAACACCAAGAAAATGTTGCCAAAAAACATAGGATAATGCCATAATAGATTCTACCAAACGACAAAATTTGATCCAGATATGAGAAATATTCAAATATGGAGGTCCAGAATGCTTATAATTACAGGTGTTGAGGGAAAATAGCTACTGTAAGGTAGCAAAGAAAACTTTAGACAAGCAACTAACACCAAATTGTAGTGGAAAGTCTCCTGATTTAGTAATATGCACATGGATTTAATGTATCTTCAACATTTATGGAGTTAGATCCAGAAGAAAACCGGCATTATGGAAATATTAGTTTTTGTGAATAACTATTAAACTAATAATGCAATAACATTAAAACTGACAATTTGTATAACATTATCATTTTCATTGTTGTATCTCACTATGACGAAAAACTAAACTTCTTCTCTGGGTGATCTCTACTATGTTTCTGTAATGCTTGGTCCACCAGAATGCACAAGCTCTTTCATGTTGAATGCTAAATATAATTATTGTTGTTATCGATCAATTTTTGAATTGAGTGTTTTCCAAAAAAGGTGAAAAAATAGTAAAGCACTTAGGATTAACTTTTGGTTAAGACGCCAGATTACAATTATTTACTTGCATAGTTTTAAAGGTTAAATGTTATGCTCAATTAATTTCTGACTTCTCAGAAGTCCAGTGTGCCAACTCAAAATTGCATAAAATTGGGTGGTCAAATAAATCTGTTAAGAACTGTAGATGCAACATATAGGTAAGTTAAAGTTGATAAGGGCATGAAATAAGACAAAAAAAATCATCAATATTCTCATTTGAGTACATAAAAATGAAGTAAATGATTTGAAACACGAAGCATTATAAAACAAATATATGTAGGGAGTAAAGGTAAAAAGTCTGTGAGTAAATGTGCAACCAAAATAAAGCATTTGTACTCAGCCCTATGTCTGCATTTACAATGTGAGTTTGTTATAAAACTATACATATTGTTTAGTCTTATCAAAGTGAGAGTAGAAGGAGCAACACACACTGATCACAATATGTCAATAATTATTTCTAGTTTTCGTTAATGGTGATAGATGGTCTATAGATCATATCATCCTCACTCTGACACAGCAAATACATCAGGCATGCTATAAAAAGTGCCAAAATAAATGAGGAGATATTTAAAGCATATGCAGAACAGTAATTATCTTTTATCGCACTAGGATTCCCTAAATAATTTTGTAAGTATGATGTCTCTATTTATTATCCGAGGCACAGAAGAGAAAGGCACCGCTTGAGAGTTTATTACAGGGGTTAGCTGCATTTTTCAATGTTTATTATGCGGTTTTAATTGTGGTCTGGCTACATTTACTCCTCGAACAGAAGAGTAAGCAGAGAGAGGGAGAGAGGAATGTCAGAGACAGCAACTTCTCTGCAGGACGGGAGGCTACGCTGAACCTGCTTCACCCCTGCATAGGATATCAGTTGTGGCACGAGGAGGAAAATGGCTAGGATATTTTAACGTTTCCATCTATGTACAACCTCATGAGTCTCACTGGCTGGTTTATTTTCTTGGTTTAGTTAGATCCAGATCATAATAATTAACAGGTCTTCATGCCTGGGAGCCAAAGAATCCAAGCATTAAGACTAACCTTTTGGCCACACAGCAGGTGCCAAACCACCTGCGCCTTCCTCCCCTCTGAGACTCCACTTTTCTGGTTGTCATCTCTTCATTTATCTGTCTGGGTGCTTTGGGACAGAGCCCAAACACCCTGAATTCTTCCCTATGCAAGGACTTCAGTCAGGAGAAATGAGCCTCCATGTTATAGAACCTTATGGCTCTGCCTACATCTGTTTTTTAACCATGCTGAACTTTGTTCTGCATTCAAGAGGTTGATATAACCTTTTTCATCATCAGTAACACAGACACAATGGGGCACTAGCTTATGACTTCCTATCTGAATGTGAATCACAGCTGGGATGTAAACTTACACCTCCGGCTGCCTGTTTAATTCTGAATAAACATCTTCCTACCTCGCAGCTCTTCTTCTACTGATCTTTCCTCATAAATTGCACAGAAAAACACACATTTATCTTAGAATGTATAAACACTCATTAAGAATAAGTCCTGAGCCTCTTTAAGAATTAGTGCAGTGCAGATACCAAACTCTCCATTTATGGACATCCCTGCAGTGCAGTACAATTGCAGAAAGTGCACACATCAAATCAATCCACACTGAAGGTGAATTGAGCGTTCCAGGATTACAGAGGTTGGCTCATTTTCAGCACCACCTTTGACCTTTTAAGATGGCTATTTGAAAACACTGTGACCACACCTGTCAAATTATTCACTCAGTCCCTGATCCAAACACAAAGACCATGAGGTTTTTCCATTTTTACAACCATTATTTTGGCTTATTATAGCAGACTGTCATATTTAACTACTCATACTGCCTGCAGAACAGAAACAGAGTCTTGAATGGAGAATGGCTCAAATAGTAGCAATAAAACAATGATCTGGAAAGCAAAAAAGAACAAATGTATAGGGAGGTAATGCAAATGTCAGAAGTTGTTGCTTCAAAAAGGCAAAAGAAGAGAAAACAAGACTACACCTGCTTCCGTCTTACACTGTAAGGCTTTACTAAGTGAATCAGTGACAGACAGCCTCAGCTGCTCTGTGCTGTCTAATCCACAGTGAGAGGTAGTGAAAGGTGATCAAACATCTCCTTCAGCCCCTGCACACTATCCGGCCACTGAGAAATGGTTTCTGCACCACTCACAGTGACTGATCAGACAGCATAACCACACTGACTCATGCAAGCACGTAGTCACACTGCACACTTCAGTGTTTTGTTTCAAAGAAACATCAAAAATTCATAAAATAATCTTTCAGCGAAATTAAATAAAATAAGGGAATCAAAAACAGAGGCAGTGACAAAGCCCACAGGCACGCAGTATCCGGGACTGTGATTAAAGTTTAACCAGGAACAGAGTCAGGGTATTTCTGTCTCCTGCAGAAGTTTGACTTTTTATAGATGCACTACAGGACAGTGGGTGGACATGGGTTGTCCAGAATGAGGCTTCAACGCTCCATGTGTGATTATATGTGTGTGACATTGTAAGTTGCACTCACTGAATATCCTCGTCTTGAAACACAAAAGTTGCTTAAGATTTGCAAAGTCAGTTTGTGCACGATGCTGTTCCACATGACACAGCCTCGTGGTAGCCATAAGTATTACACATTTCTTTAGCATCACCAAACTAAACACAGGACATGAATCCACCTTCTTTATATATACACACACAAGTGCCAAGAGGGCATTTTACTTGTTTTCAAGAGCACACACTGTGTTTGTTTTTATTTTTCTTACCTTCAAAGGGAAGGAAAACTCTTGGAAGAGGCTGCGGGAGGCTGGAGACTGCAGTTGAGAGCAAAGAGAGAGCCAGGAGGGAAAGAGCCATGGCTAACACCAGAAGTGGCCTGGCCAACCCCTCCGGCCTGCCCATGATGCACCTCTCAGGAATTGTAACCAGTCAGCACTGCCTGTCGAAAACATTTAGAGAGAAAATCAAAAAACAAGTCTCTTAGTTTGTGAAATCACGTGTGTAAAAATAATGGATATTTTAAGTACAAATTCTGTTAGCTGTAGATCAGCCCAGCTAAAGCTACTGTATGTACCGTAAGTCTATAGGTTAGTCTGATTGGTTTATGAAAAGACATTATAGCGGACTTCATCTCATGCTGTGACACAAGGAGGCTTCACGGGACACATGGCTGCACTGGTTTTTACCGAGAATAATTTGAACAGTTCTTCACTGACATAAATGCTAAACCATCTAGGCAAGTGTGTTTTTGATCTGCAAATGAAGTAAGCAGTGAGTAATATTTACAGTTAATTTATGAGTCAGACTTTTTCAGAAATGCTGGCTAATAAAACAAACAGTATAGTTGCACAAACAGTGCTGACTGAAGATGGACGAGAGCCTGACATGTCACTTTAATCCCATTACTTACTATACCCCTGCAGTTGTGTCTCTCTTAATTATGAATGAGTTAAATCTGCACAAAAGAGCTGCAGGAGAAATGCTCTCCTCAACCTCCTCTTGTTCTGTTTCCATAACAGGACAGGAGCAGCTCAATTATTGATAGTGGCAGGTACTGTACTGCCTGTGGGGTGCCTTCGCCTGCACTGTAAAACCCTTCTGCTGAAAAGAAAGTTAGTCTTTTACTGACCCAAAGCACTGTTAAACTATATGCACTGCTCGAAATCACATTGCACTGGATGTAGAAAATGTTCCTTTTTACACAAAAAAGGAAATATTTTCATGAGAGTATGGATTTCGGGTTTCATGGTTTATAGATGTGTAATGAAAAATTGATGGCAGGAGATAAGAAAGCTGCATGATTGCTATGAAATTTTCAGTTTGGGGTGTACTGTACAAATAGGTTGAAATGCGGGTGTGTGGACTGAAGCATGACTAATATGTAGCTGAAGTGAAATTTTACTGTACAGGTGCAGAACAATAACATATGGAAAACTGCAGAGGAATGGGGTCTCGTTGGCTGCACTTGAGAGAAATAAAACAGCAGGGTGTTTCTCCGAACAGCCCGGTGCTGCACTGCAGCCTGCTGCATCATCCACACACACCCTCCCCCAGAGCCTCCTTTAGCCAAAGGTGTCTACTGCAGTTGTAGCCTCCAACTGGCCTACTCTGACCCCATGTGATGATCACCTCTGGTCCAACTCTGCCACCTGCCCACATCCAATCACGCAGGATAGATTAATCCAATAACAAAAGTCAGATTCTTTTCCATCAGCCTTATCATAGTAATAGTGTCATTTGCTTTGGTTTGCGAAATCAACATCCCACTGCCTTCACCCCAACATAATAGAATTAGACAGAGCAGACAAATAGGCACAATGATCTCCAAAACCATTTAGACAAACTGTTTTAACAGCAAAACAACTAGGAAACTCTCAAGGTCCAGAACAAATTCTTTCATTGCAAAAAACTGATGATTAAATATTCAAGTTGTGTGGCCATACATCTCCTACTCCTCTGTTGCAGCATAGTTCCTCAATCATTTTAACATGAAATAAAAAAGCTTTTTATTTTAAACAATATGTTTTATTTACTTAACAGCTTTGCAAAAATGTTTTGATGTGTTTTTGGCAGTGAGGGGAATTATCCACAATAACAAGAATATTATATTGGCTCTTGTACTTCTTTACAACGGAATATTTTTTATACTGAGCAGAAACAGTATGCAACAATATATATTACAAAGTCAGTCCACATAAGATCAGAACTAGAGTGAACGCTTGAATACCACAAGAGATAGGTGATTTTCATTTTTCATGTCAACATCTACCCCTACAGTCATGGAGATGGGTGTTCTCCTAAGGAACGGCTGGAAATGTCAGTCTCACAGCTGCTAGACTCATCGTCAGGGGAGGTAGGCTCCTTCTGAGTGTCTTATGATCCTAGCAGGTCAGGTTCAGATACCTCCTTTGGTATACAAATGCCAGCTCTACTGTGATTAACACCACGCTGAAGACACTGGAGCTCACTACTAAGATGGTGCAGACTTGTAAAGCAACACATCAGTTGCCTGAATTAACGTGTCTCCCAGTAAAATTCATATTATTGGTTGCCATTAAAAAAAAAGATAAATCCTCCAATTAATAATGTTCAGCTCAGCGATGTCCAGATATTCCAGTGCTAAGTCTGCCAGGAATCTTTGCAACAGCAATTAAAAGTCTCCACAAAGGAGGTCAACTGGCGTGAAAGGAGAGTTGTATATCCAGTGGGGTGTAATGATAATTGCATTTATTGTGCATTCCTTGGCTGAGCGCCTAATGAATTTTCCATCTCACTTTTTCAGAAGCACTGTTCAAAAACTAACATTGAATTATAAAACTGCAGAGCTGTACAAGCAAACTGAGAGTGATTATTTACCTACCACTGTCTGTTAATGTTTTAAACACGTGAAGACAATTTAGCCACACAAAGAAGGTCTTCACAGCTGGAATCAGCTCTGAAAAATTTTAGCATTTAGGTTTAATTCCTCCTTGACTGAAGATAGTGAAATTACAAAATGCTGTTTCCTGGTTCTAACAGGATGGTGTGTGTTCATACCACACCCCATCATTCAGCTGTCAGCGGCCCTGTTACAACAAGACATTTTCGTTACATGCACATGAACAATGGACACAGTGAAGTATAGCAAGATATGTGTATTCAAGTGTTCAGATGTTCGACAAAGTAACGCAGAACGCTGTAACATCATACTTCTCAGCATTAAACTGGACTTTTTAGAAGTAAACCTTAATAAGGCAATAAGTTTTTAAATGTTTATTCACTACAACTGCTGTTAATACTCTAATATTCTTGATATTTAGAGAGATTTTCAAAAGATGAAGCTTATGTGGGAAATAAATTATAATAAAAGAAGTCTGATGTAATATTGCACAATATTTAAAGGTGGTGGTGAGTGAAATTTTCTTTCAGTGGAAAATTGGACAGAATCCCATTAAGCTCTCCTCACCAAGCCTCCCTGCTGAGACTCTGCACCTGTTAGCCTCCTGTCCGCTCTGCATCCACTGTAAACCCTGCCTCAGTACAGTACAGGACAATCCATCAGCTAAACAGTTTACCTACAGACACATGCTCAGGATCAGTCCACGGGACGGGACTCACCTCTCAAGAGCTTCAGTCTCCACTGAAAAAGCCAAGGTGCTGAACCAAGTCCGGGTCTGATTTTACCTTCTTTCCACCCTGTAGAAGCACCTTATTTCCACTCTGTGATACCAAAGAAGAAAAATGCTGCTATTCCATTTAAGTGCTCAGAGAGCAGGCTTGACTGAGAGAGGAGAGCGAAAAGACAGGGAGAACTGGTGTCCTATTACACACTCTTCACTGAAGTCCCCCTCCTCCTCCTCCTCCTCCTCCCCACCCCTTCCTTCTACGCTCTCCCTCCTCCCTCTGTTAACTAGACAGCAAATGGATCACTTTAACATGTACAGCTCAAAACATCAGAGGTTGAGGATTCCTGCTTCACACAGAGAAGGGGTGAGTCTGAAAGGTCAGACACATTCAGGACTGACACAGCTTTTAATGAGTACATGATGGAATAGCCTTGAAAAACACCTGTTTTCCATTCCAGAATGAATATTAGACAAGATCTTACCCAATCGTTAGGTCAGAACCACTAAAATAACTAGACTACACACATATCATTGATAGTTATAAATGGGAAGTTGTATTTAATATAAATAGGGTTTAATGGTCTCAATTGACAGATTAAAGCCAGTTTCCTAAAGCTAAAGCTTCTTTTGGTTAAAAACATTCTGCACTAAGATTATGTATGTTTAAATATAGGGATTGGGCTATTGAAATATTTTCAAATGTCTTTTCCATTTTGTTGTTTTGCTCGACTCTTCTTTTGACATTGAATATCATGCTGACCCTTCAAGATGAATCAACATCTTTATCAGCATCTGTTTGTGTTGAGAAAAAATAAACTGTAAATATATCATTGTAAATTAATAAAATTGGGATTTTCCGAACATTTGATTCAATGTGTCAAACTAGCCACAGATTGTTCACATTGTTCCTCAACAAAACTGTCTTCACATTGACAAAGTGGGGTCAGATAGTGTTATTTCTGCAGCAGAGAGCTGTTGCTGTGTTCACTGTTGTTAACACAACCTTAGTGAACAGGACAAATACAGTATGTAATGCAATATTATGTTCAGGAATGGTGAACTTATAATATACTTATAGTAAGTCCTCTAACCTGTTTGACTACAAAGATTATTTGTTCCTACCCCCAAATATGACCCAAGGCAGCATTTCCTAAAAGGGCCATCCCCCAATTTTAGCATTACCTACTGATACATTTCCACCACAGTGCAGGCACATGCTGTGGCAATTGTTTCAGTTTTAGTTTCATTTGTACCAGTTTGTTTTACTTTCTACTTGTTTAAGCTTAGGGACAAGAGAGCCAGGGTGTGGATTAGGCTTAGGCACAGACAAAGGGGTCAGGATGAGGAAAGAAAATCCTGAAACACAAAGCATGTAACACACAAAATACATGGTGCAAGACATGAATCATGGCCACCTGTGTAACAGTCTTGGGCCTTGGCTAGATCACCATTCCATCTGACACTGTGTCCCTTATTAACTTCACCTTTGGGTGTCATTAACTCTATCACCACTAGAGGTCACTTAACGCTATGTAACCTTAGGTCGTATGCTGTGCATGCACAAATGACCTATCTGCTTATTTATGGAAGGACCTTGGTTGAAACAACACTTACAAAGTAATACCAGAGAGAGGCAAAAGAATCATTGAATTAAACATTTTTTTTGCCCTTCTACATCCTTTATGTATTAAATTTTACTTCATGAATGTTGTTCCTTTTTCTTAAATATTGAATGTTTGAATAATGCCGAATACGTCATGCCAATAAAAAATACTGAATTTAAAAAAGGCATAAAGAAAAATTCAGTGAAGCTTAAGAAATTCAGGCGCTTTGCCTTGAAAGCAATTATTAACACATGCTTTAAACAAAATAAGTGATAAAAAATTAACAAATGCTGATTAAAAGATGGAACAGTGCTGGCTCTTCTGAGTGGAGGATCATCTTTGCACTCAGAAGCAGATGAGACTAAGAGCTGCTAACCAGAATACCAAGTACCATAAAGGATGAACAGATGTTGAGAAACTAGCTGGAGAGAGTAAACCTGTTTTCACTCAGTTTCTGGGTGATGTAATTGTCCAAAACAACAAAAAGAAGAAATAAGAAGCCGGGGAAAGACATGCATAAGCTGAGCTGAGCAAGAGACTCTAAAACGAAACTCTCTTCTCTAAAAGCACCACCAAGAACTTGACTGTACAAGATGAGGCAGTGTGCTTTGAAAAGGAGAATGAGTTTAAAGAGCAGTTACAGAATGTAGACGAGAACAATAAAGCACTTGACTGTATTTGTTGCTCAAATGAAGAGACAGAGGTTTCTCCAAAAGTCAGACCAGGTGCATAACAGGAACTTGAAAGCTGGACTCAGAGCTGTAGGATGAAAATCTTAATTTTTACCTCCTGGAAAAACAGCTGGATAAAAGGAAAAAGACAGCTTGCTCTGGCATATTCAGAGAAGCTCAGGGCAGACAGGGAAGGAGGCCATAAAACTCCTCAGAAATATGCTTTGGAGAAGGAGCATTCATTTTAGAAACTGCTCCAGCTGGAGGTGAAAGAGAAGACTTCTGACTGCCTTTTGCTCACAGATAAATGTAAAGCTGATGAAGAGGTGAGTCAGGAACTTCGAAATGAGATCAGTGAGCTGAATGAGGAGCTGGATATTTAAGATTCAGGGATTTATGGTCAACACCCTCCACCACACCAGGAGGAGGTCTCAAATAGTGCAAATGACTCTGGAGCTTTCTGAAGATCAAGAGACAACAGGAGAAGAAGGACTCCAATGGTGATTCCTAAGCACACTTTTATGGTGCACTCCAGTTGTACTTGAAAATTGTAATTTAGTCAAACATTTCAACTGGAATGCCCCCTCAAGTCAGAATTCCAACTCTGAAATTCAGCGCAACCCCGCCAACCCTGACTTTACAGTTCAATATGGCTGCGACTCGCAAAAACTGAAGGAACACCACTAATTTCTGTTGTATTTGATTCATAATACATCAGTCATACACACAGTAGAGTTCATTTTTTAACCTTTTACATGTTACTACGCTGTTTATAGGTACAAAATGTCACATACAGTTGTTATGACATAGAATGCACGTGTTTAGAAGTCGTCTATCCTTCAAATGAGCCGGCTTTACAATTCGTATCCATGTTTTTTCAACTTTGCAGCTGGAATGCAATCATCTATGAGTTTATGTCACTCCCAGATCTGACCCCTGAGGTAAATGGAATGCACCATTACTCACATGTGTTTGTTTTTCTATCTTTCTGATAGACATAATATATTTTCTAACACCTTACAAAAGAAATGCCTAACCCTACCATTCTACCCCTAAACCTCAATGTTTAAAAGTGAATTGTGTAGGATTTACAGAAAAGGAATACAATATACATAATTATATTTTCATACATAAATATAAATAATCACATTAGAATAATGGTAAATGACAATGGCACTTGTAAAGCACCTTTGTACCCTACAGTACTCAAAGCACTTTACACTGCTTTCCATTGATAATCACTGTTATTGTTACCTCAGAAAACATCGCTTATATTTACAGAAGGGAGTCCCCTTCCCCTTGATCCGCCATGTTTCTAAAAGTATCTTAAGTAACTGTAATGTTAACCACTTGATATCATAGAATAGAATACTATTTTATCTTTGTTTCAGCAGCCACATACCAACTTACATTAAAAACAAGACCTGTCCAAAATATTGCACATGAGAATGCAATGATATCCATGGGATTTCACATAACCACTATACACTTTTTTCTTAACCCTAACCTAAAACAGAAATAGAACCAAACACACTGCATTTCCTGTGGTTGAACTGCTACATTGTCTGAGAGTTCAACATAACCACCATATGCTTCTGTCTTCACTTTAAATTTGACTTATTTGATTTACAATTTATGATTTTGCATTTTGCTTCTGTAAAGAAGTCAAATCCTTGCAAGTGACTCAGAAAACAAATTCACATGTCCATAATGTCATAAATACCACACATGCCCACAATACACTAGGAATGACTCCCTACCACACCCCAAACCATCCCCATTTAGCCTTGAAACAAAAGCAAAAACATGGAGAATACAGGCCCAAACGACCTCACACTAAGCTGCTTGGAGAGTTCGCATGTTCGCCTCATGTCACTATGGGTTTTGTGCAACCCCAAAAATGCAAAATATGACAATTGGAAATTCTTTCTTCAAACACAAAATGTAAACTATTGCCCTATATTTGGATTTGACCAAGAATGCAAAAATAATTTCCTCTTTCAAATATCACTTACTTTCTTGCCAAAAAAGTGATGGATTTTCTCATCAGGAACAAGTTTAGGTAATAACACAGAACATGCTCTATTCACTGTGGTCAGCCCTAAAAACGTGAATATGTTTGCTGAGTGAAACAAGCTCAATTTTTTAACCATAAGCATGCAAACCTGACATGTAGAGATGATCATATGGTAATTGAATAGAAATAAATGTGCACAGTCTTTAAAAAGGGCTCAGTTTAGAAAGCTTACTCAGCATGTGGTGCAAAAAATGTAGTAAATTATGCCAAACCTACATCAATGTAAGCGCTTATTTTCCAGTTCTGATTCATCCATTTACCTCGACACAAAGAGACCACAAGTCTAACAAGGCTTTACAGGACAAATGGATGTCACTACATGTGAGCAACAAACAACGTGTCTTTGGTTTGACTTTTTCCATACTCAGTTCCAAGTATGCTGAGTTAAATTACGCTTTATTTTCATTTTTATCAAAGGCTGCATTTGTGTTACTTCTGAGTCTGAACAACACATATCACTTAACTCTCAAGATGACTCAGTATGTGAAGGCTTTAAAACTCTGGGTTTGAGGTCAGATTAGAGTTTATAGGTAAACTTCCCAGCTTTGGAAAAGAAGCAAATTTAGCGTGAGCGTTAAGTTTATAACAAAAATAACTCTCACATAAAGGAGAGAGGAACTTTTCTAGTGGCTGAGACTGAAGGAAATAATTATTGCTCTCCCTGACAATGAATCGTAATTTACCCCTCTTCAATTAAAGTGTCAGTGTGTCCCATTAGGGTGATACAGCAGCCTGAAAAGAGGTGTGGGAGCAAAAGAGAGATGAGACTTATCCTTTACATTCACCCAACAGGGCTTCAGTTATAAATTAACTTAATGAATAGAACCAGGAAACAAACACCAGGCATGTGGAATATCTAACATAAGCTGATTAAAATAAAGAAATAAATTGTTGTCTTTCTTTATAAGCGCCATGTTGTCTACATGGTAAATCTGCAAGATACTGTATGTCTGGAAAATATTTTTTCTCTTGGGTTAAGACTATGCACTGGTCATGACTCATACAGTCTCTTAACTGCCCCGTTGACGTGGAAGGATTATGGTGTGTGTTAGTGTTGTTGGGGTGATGCAGCGCTCCTTTTGTGCTTGATGTCTTCACTGTGCACAACTCTTTGAATAACCTGTCCCTTGGTAGAATTTACAGATGTTTGCATTTGTCCCACTGATGGAAAATGCAGAGGAGGCTCTCCTGTTATGCTCCCTTTATAATGTGCACCTATAAGATATGCTCTACTAACAGGGTCTGCAGTAGTACACTTACAGTGGATCTCAGAAGTCTACACACCGCTGCTCAAATGCCAGGATTTGGTGAGGTAAAAAGGTGACACCAAGATAAATAAATTTACAACTTTTTCCACCTTTAATGTGACCTACAACCTCTACAGCTCAATTAAAAAACAAACTGAAATCTTTCAGGGAGGTGAATTAAAAATAAATAACTGAGATAATGAGGTTGCACAAGT
>JAQQAE010003350.1:0-20384 GCA_029823295.1 Pseudamia nigra | reverse complement strand
AATAGGAAAGAGTAAAGAGACTAAAAACACACAGTTTCCAAAATAAGGCTCCTTATTTTATAAGTCCCATGAAAGCTACCATGGCAGCCCATGTCCATAGAAAAGTTCAGCCTGCCTCCTACCAGTGTTTGTGTGAGGCGGGGGAAGGGTGAAAAGCAGTCCAAGCAGTGTCTCCTCCGAGGGGGGTTGGGCTCATCAAATTCAGAGAGAAGGGAGTCAAAACAAAAAGCAAAAGATAAGCCAGTCACCCTTTCAGAGGCAGAAAAGAATTTCATCACCTCAGTAACTCCAATTTTATATTTATGGTACCAGACCTCAGCAGACCTTCCTATGAAGAGAACCCAGCACTTCAGCGTTGTAACCCACTCTTTAATTTACTGTAACTCAGAAATCGTCCATGTTGTGCTGCCAGTTCTCTTCCCAACTGTTTGATTTGCAGACAAAGCTTTACTGGGCTTTGAACAGCTCTGTTCGTTCTTCTTTAGCTTCATCTTTTTTATCTTCTCTGTCTGTTCTTCATAGGCTGCACCTTTAATACTGAAGGACATACAAACTTTAAAAACATAGTCTTTTCAGGAATAAATTTGTGCCATTTTGTAACTTAGTTGTGCAGAGGTGGGGTGGTGACTACAGAGTGAATATTTAAAAAAAAATCCCAAGAATGTATCCCCAAGTGCAGTCACAAAACCATCAAACATTATGATGAAACCGGCTGCCATGAGGACTGTCCCAAGAAAGGAAGACCAAGAGCTACCGCTGCTGCAGAGTTTTGTTATTTATTATTAGCATTATCATCCTCAGAAACTGCCAATTTACAGCACTGCTGATGTGGATTGATAGTTTTGATGACTTGTACAGTAGTTGTAGTAGCACAAATAGGGCTATTGAATCTGTACCCATCTTTCCTATGCACAACTGATGGTCCAAAAGCACATTAAGAAGGCAAGAAATCACACAAATTACCACCTGTGAAATGAAACCAGTCTTTGTTGACTACCTCATGAATCAGATGAGAAAATGCAATGAGTGTTCAAAGCTAAATGTGGCACCTTTGGACAATCTAGAATATTAAACATGTTCTGGGTTGTTTAAGACATTTTTTTGCATGAAGGTGTGTCCAAACTTGTGACTGGTAGTGTGTAAGATGATTATGTCATTGACATTAATGAGGACAAACAGAGACTAAGAAGCATCTGTTCCAATAATGCCTGTATTTTTTATTGTTCATTAGACATTGACAAACAACACATTTTATCTGTAGCATCACCAGACTGACCACATACTGTAGTATGTACAGCAGACTGATCATGTACGTAGCAGAAAAACAGCAGGAAAAAAAATCTACACTAGAAATATCACTTTGGATTTTTCCTTTATAGAGCAAATCAGAATGTGTATTCCAGGGTCAACGACTGGCATTTGTATCCTTTTGCAGGCCAAATAATGATGTCTCTTTTTTTCTTTTTACTTTACTTCCATATGTTTAAAGGATGTGAGTGTGATGTCAAACACTCATAATTCACATGTCAACTTTTTATTTAAAACTCTATAGATCAAGGTTTTGGCACATCCTGCATTTTTCAGGATAAAAACCAGCAATCATCTGTGTGACATATATCGCATATAAGACAGGTGTTTCAGATCATTGAGTTCACAGGGCAAAATGGAAACAGAAACTCAGTATCCATTGCTGAAAAATAAGGTCTCTAACATCCATATTGTTGAGTGTGTAAAATGTAAGCGGTGTAAAAAGCAATTTGGAGTGTCTATACAGTAGATGCTACATTTAATCTGAAATGACCAAGTGACTGTTTAATTTACACTATTTACTTGTGCTTCCTACTGCAATAGTGAGGTTAAATTGTTTAAAATAGTGTCAACACAAAATTTTGAACTTCTCTTACTTTTTATTTATTAATTCTGTGGTCACATTGTAAATCTTTCCATTCTTACTGTACATCACCTTATGCATACTTACACTCACTTAAACTCAAAATACAGTCAGCATCAAATGAACATCGGTACATCTCTGAGTGAAGGAGGGCTTTAACTAAATTACATTTTTAAAGAAATTTTAGCTTTTTTAATTGACTGAAGAGTCAGCACAGTGACATTAAATTGAGCATGCTTTAATATTATTTGCTATAACTACGGCATTTACCTTTAAATGCACAATGTACTGAGTATGACACCACTGAATGGACAATGAATCCCTTCAACGGCAAAGTAGACACAATGCATTCTCAGCCCCAGGTTGTCACATATTGTAAAGGGAATCCTGATATTGTCCCATTTGTGACATGCAGGGCAGCAAGTGCACAACAAAGTCAAGCTGGTAAGCCCTTAGTAGGAAGAGGCTGGGGTGGTAATGGCAGCACAACAGTTTTAGTGAGAAAAGAGGTTCATGTCTTGCCTCATGCAGTGTGTTTTTGTGTGTCCTGTTCTCACTCTTGCCTCCCTGCCTTAAAGGTCCCATGGTGTGAAATCTTTTTGTAGTTTTTCAGATTTATATAAAATATACGGTGTAAAATAAAAGTTGTGAGAATATAAACTTGTTCGCTGGAAGCACAAACCCTTTTTGGATATTTGTGATTTCTAACATCGTAAGTCATAATTAATCATAGTCAACCTAAGGTGCAAGAGTTTCACGCTAGTAGAATTCTAAATTTGAACATTTAAAATTCTAAAGTTAAAATGTCACAAATCACCGCCAATCATATTCAAGCTCAAATTAGCCCTGTCCCCATGAGCAACTCCCTATATTCATGACATTTTTTGTTTTGTTTTTTTGAAAATTATGAAGAATTACAGTAGCCAGTGTCGGAATCTGATCCCAGGGCACCTTGAAAATGACCTGCTGTTCAACCAATCAGATCCTTTTCTGATGAAAAGTTGTCAGGTGCAACACCTTACAGGGAAATCAAAGTTACACATCAGCACACTTTATTTTGTGAACACCCTTACAGAAATATTCAGTAGATACATACAGTACAAGCTGCACAGATACATATCTAAGTGTGAAGATACGTGACCTTTAATACTAAGGAGGAAGGTTTCATGACAAAAATTTCAGCCTCCCTGTTTATTACAATACAATGAGCTCAGGGTGCCCTGTGAGGGAACAAGTGACAAATTGGAATCATGATCAAGTGTCAGTATACGACAACTTGAGAGTGAGAATGAAATAAGCTGTGAATGGATTTTATGATTTTCTGTATTTGTGATGTCCAATAGAAAGAATCCATTAGAATTCACTGAAACACAAGAGGAGCAGGCACAAGGCATCACAGGAAATCTGTTTTGGTTTTTAGTGTACACAGCCTGGTAAAAAAAAAAGCTTTGATGTTACAGTGACTTATGACCTGAATAAAGGGAACATGCATTTCACCTTCCTCATATTAATTTCAGAAGAAAACAATGGACTCTCTGTTATCTTGAAAAACAATGTCAAATGTTTTCATGTCGCATCCTCCACTAAAAGAAATAAGGATGCACTGATACTGGTCTTACAGTGTAACTTTGTCTAGCTCCAGGTGTAGATGTGAGACAGGAGTAGTTCAGGGACATCAGGAAAAAAAATCATTGCACACCACACAGAACCACATAGAGCTCTAAAAAAGACAGTTTCCATTTTACCACCTAAGAAAGGCCGGACAAAAAAAATAGTGCATATCCATTTAAATGTTTGCTATATTTCATATATTTTTATCTATTTTTCTTTCAATTTTTTCATTTCTTTACACTTACAGTCCTTCGAAACTGCTGAATTTCCTCTAGTAAAGGAATTGCTGCAGCTGTTGTTGATGTGGTGTCATTGTGATGTTTTAATGTTATTTCAGATTTAAGCTGACAAACAAACTAACTGATTGAGGCAGTTGGTTTACAAGGTTAAATCTCTGCCCGTGTGTGTAATATAGACACAACAGTATCAGTTCACTGTTAAAAACAAAGAATGGTGTTTGCTGGAGTCTGATGGAAAAACAGGTGGGCTGTTCAAACCTTGATTTCATTTTTTTTCTACAACAGTGTACAGGTGTCTGAAAATTACTATGACTCATCATCATCAGGGTGGGAAGGATGAACTCTTATGACAAGAAGCAGTAAGTTGCTTATTTTTTTGTTGTCATTTTTACAGATTTTTTTTTTTTATGTTACCACCACTACTGTGTTTCATCACAGCTGAGTCATATGATTTAGTTTTCTGGTCCTGTTTTGCATCCTATTCTAAGTAGTAAAATATATTGCCCAGTGAGAGAGATGTCACGAGGCATATTCTACACTATCTTTCACTTTACAACAAATTGTAGACCTTCGACACTTTGTCCATAATCTCATCCACATCTGTGAACCAGCTTCCAGTTTAACCAGCCCCCTTCCTCCACACTGCTTCCTGCATGTTTCCTTCAGCCACATATAGTAAAGCATTTTGTTTCTGATTATGCCTGGTTAAAGTCGATTTGTTGCGTGATTTTAATATGGAAGATCTGCGTTTTCTCGTATTTTGCTGACTGGGAGGAGATGAGATGTGTCATAGAGGGGAAAGAGTGATGGCCGCTCTGCTCAATGTTGAAAGGCTGACACTATCCAGATGTTCCCAGGCAGATGTGCACGGAGGGAAACAGGACATTTCCCTACCCAAGTCAGGAAACAATGAACACAGTATTCTTGACAACGCCACCGATTTGGTCTTGTTTTTATCTAAAACCTCCATGGTATGGAATATGGGTTGGACAGGAAAGACAAAGGGTGGGCGCAAGTGAAGCGATGTCTTGAGATAAAGTCAGAGAGAGGATAAAAGGTAGGCAGGTGTGCAAAATTGCTGTGTCTGTGTCAATTCTGTAGAGTAGATAAAAACTTTTCAAACAAAGACATATGATAATGCAACAACTCCAGGAAGATTATCCAGCTCCATTCATCATTTTGTTTGGCAGCATGCTGTTGAAAAGTGCCCCGTTGGATTGCTACAGGTACAGAATGCACGGTTCCACATGGAGAGTAATGATAATGAGAAAACTAAGTCATGATGTGTAAAATTCATTTATAACTTTGAACAAGGGTAATATGCAATCATCAAAAATACAGCCCTGCAAAATGATTTTGCTCCTTTTTCCCATCCTCTGACAACTCCCACTCACCATGAACGTGAATATCACAATTGATTTTAATCTATGGCTGAAGCTGGAATATTATTCTTTAGTAAGACGGGCCCAATCTTTCCAAGTCTGCAAATGCATAAAACTTCCAAGTAGAGAAAGAAAGACAGACATTAAATCTGTGGCTAAATTTAAAGTAAAGGGATTCTGTGTAGCGCTGATATTTAAAGTAAATGTAATTCAAATATCAACAGCAGGGTGCAATAGTGGACCAGAACACCAAACAGCCACCGACCCATCCAGAGGTCAAACAGCTGACTACAGCTATCTACAGACTTGCCAAATAAAATATTAATCTTACCTTTTCCATATCCTATATCTATGTTATGGTGTTAACAAGGTTTCTCCTTTGTCCACAAATTTAGACTCTTGGTCATAAAAACAGTGCCTCATAACCCTCACATATTACATCAGCAAATGTTATGGCACATTATCATTTTATAGGGCATTAACTTAACTGTTTTAGTGAGAAATCTGAAGCAAAAAAACCTTCAAATTATTTTGCTGTTTTCCATATGATTTGTGTGGAGGATTGCTTCACATACTACAAGCCATTGTAATTTGTCTAAACAAGGTCAGAACTGTCCCAGTTTAATCCAAACTGCCTATCAACAAACAGCAAGCATTACATGACTTAGCAAACACAATAAACATCACTAGTGGAGAGCAAACAGTATGTTATCGACATCAAACTTAATTCTTTCAATTTTGAGCTGCATCCTGTGGGAAAATCAACAGGAATTAGGCTATTTTGTAATAGTTTATACTTTGACATTTACTCACAATTTGTTTCTCTTTTGTTTTCAGTCTTTCTGATGGCGTAAGTTCTCTACACCAGAGGATATAGACTAACGACTGCCTATAGTCTTCATGTTGTTTTAACACTGTTTATAAAACTTTTCATGCTACTTCACGTTTGATTTGAGATTTCAAAATAAGTCGTGTTTTTTCTTAACCAAGCACCTCTGTATGTTACCAACTTTTATTTCTCTAAACATTGCTGCAAAGCCAGTTTTAGGCACATCATTTCTACAACATTTTCTTGCACTGGTTTCCATTTTGGTTTATCTTTCTTAACTCTGCCAAGAAGGGTTACATGATGACTTCTGTTTTCATTGGTCTGTCTGTCAACAGGATTATGTCAAAACTACTGCAAAGACTAGGGAATAAAAAAAGCTTGGAATTCTAACAGCGAAAAATGTAAACACTGGCATCGGCAGAGAGAAAGGATGAAAACACAAGTCATAGTTTGTTGCTTTGTAACATATGGACTGAAAAGAGGAGTGGACTATTTGCCTCGGTGGATGTCTGTACTTTTTAATGAATTCGTAGATTGTACTTTATTACGACTGCTCTTTTGTGAAATTTCAAATGAAAAAAAGAACAATGATTTTTTTTTATTCTTCATGTGAAAAGTCTTTCCTGCCCTTTTGGTTCCTGGTAAAAAAAAATGGACTCCAGCTGTGTGCAGCTGCTTTTGCAGGGTCTGACGCCATGTTGCATACTCTTAACGCTCTGTTTAGCCAGCTCCACAGCCTGCTGTGAGAATGTCATCCTCATCAGCTCACTTCCTGGGTTCAGAGATCATGAAGAAAGGCCATGGATGTTGTGTGTTAATTGCAAAGCCTTTCTAACACCCTGTTTATCTGTCTTCAGTAGCAGCAAGGTGATTTATAACAGATATAAGAACACACACAAAAAGACCCTCCAAAAAGGCATGATGTTGGAAGAGAAAAGGAAGATGTTTACAGTAAGTACATGCTCTGCAGGGAGCTCTAAGCTGCCATAATACTGCCGCCACCACATCCATGTACGTACAAGTGTTGCTTGTTGGCTGTGACAATCTGGCTGCAACATGCAGTGTGAGACTGTGTGTCTGTCACACTCACACTGTTTTTATCACTTCTTTGTAGAACTTTGCAAATGATTTGAAGTGAAAGTATGATCTCACACTATATAATACAGCATGAGTTTATTTACAGTTAAGTCTTTATTCTGATTAAAGAAAATCCCAGGGAAAAAAAATATCAAGAACTAAGCATTTTCCATGCACACCACCACCCACATGGCACTTTATACAGTCTGCCTTTTTCATTTAATAAATAGTGTATGAGCTCAAAAGGCTCTTAGTTGTAAATGAAACCTAAAGTGTGAAGTTAGCTATTTGAGAGAATATGTGTTTTTTGCAAGCATTTCATGATGAAAGTAAGATTGTAGGCTTTTCAGTCAGTTTGAAACCACAAAAAATATCAGACTTATCTTTGGGAAGTGTTGACTGTAAGAACAATGTAATGAGAAATAAAGGCTTCTATCAAGTGAGCTGCAGTGAGGTGCAAATGTTTAGGCACATCTGGCCAAAATTTCTATCAATATGAATAATAAAGCCAGGGGAAGATGACATAAAGGCACAAAGTTACAGGTGAGACATTCTCATTACATGTAAAAAATAAATAAATAAATAAAAATCAGGTTTTAAATTTTTATCTTAATTCAAAATAACAGAAAAGGAAAAAAGGCCCCTGCAAGAGTGGGCCCCCAGCATAGTTAATACCTCGTAGACCCCCCTTTGGCAAGCTGAGACCTTAATTAACCTGACAGGATCATGGCTTGTTCACAATCATCGTTAGGAAAGACAAAGTGTTGCAAATTTCATAGTGTTACAAATACCCAGACTCCTCTAACCTTGTTCCAATCATCATCAGCCATGGGTTCCTCTAAGCAGTTGCGTAAAACCCTGACGCTGAATATTATTGATGCTCACAAAGCAGGAGAAAGCTATAAGAAGATAGCAACGCATTGTCAGGTACCAATTTCCTCTGTTAGGAATGTAATTTTGAAATGGCAGTTAACAGGAACAGTGGAGGTGAAAGCAAGGTCTAGAAGACCACAAAAAATATCAGTGAGAACAGCTCGTAGGATTGCTAGAAAAGCAAGTCAGAAGCCCAGTTTGACTGCAAGAGTCCTACAAGAAGATCTGCCAGACACTGAAACTGTGATACACTGTTCAACTGTTAAGTGATACAGTACCTGCACAAATATGGTCTTCAGAGTCATCAGAAGAAAACCTCTTCTGCATCCTCACCACAAAACTCAGTGTCTGACGTTTTCAAATAAAAATTTAGACAAGCCTGATGCATTTTGGAGACAAATCTTGTGGACTGATGAGGTTAAATAGAACATTTAAGTGAAGGTACGTTTAGAGAAGACAGGGCACAGAGTTTCAAGAAAAGAACATCTGTCCAACTGTTAAGCATGGGGGTGGATTGATCATGCTTTGGGGTTGTATTGCAGCCAGTGGCACAGGGAACATTTCACAGGTAGGGGAAGAATGGATTCAATGAAATTCCTGTAAATTTTGGATGCAAACGTAACACCTGTGAAAAAGCTGAAATGGGGATGGCTTCTACAATTGCATAATGATCCTAAACACACCTCAAAATCTATGATGGACTACCTCAAGAGGTGCAAGCTGAAGGTTTTGCCATGGCCTTCACAGACCCCTGACCTAAACATCATTGAAAGTATGTGGATACCCCTCAAAAGAACAGTCTGTGCAAGACAGCCCAGAAATCTCACAGAACTGGAAGACTTTTGTAAGGAAGAATGGGCAAAAATTCCTCAAACTAAACTAAAAGACTATTGACTGGCTACAAAAAGCATTTACAAGCTGTAATACTGGCCAAAGGGGGGGCCTACAAGGTATTAACTATGTAGGGTGCCCAGACTTTTGCTGTGGCCTTTTGTCTTTTTCTGTTATTTTTAAAATGTACAAGATAAAAATAAAACCTAATTTTTTTTTACATGTACTGGGAATGTCTCATCTGTAACTTCATGCCTTTTGGAGATCATTTCATCTTCCCTTGGCTTCATTATTCACATAAATAGAAATTTTGACCAGGTGTGCCTAAACATTTGCACCCCACTCTATACAGTGCTTGGCCGTATAGATGGTTGAATGGATGGTTGAATGGATGGATGGATGGATAGATCGATGGATGGTTGAATGGATGGATGGATGGCGACAAGAGAAATGGCTCATGGTTAGAGTGAGAGTCAGGTAAAAGCTCTGATAGAAGTATGGTCATATGAAAATGTATCAGAACTGGGGGATTCACATCCATATTTAGTATGAGATCCATTCCTGTGGCAACAAGTAGAACAAACAATACTGACCTGAATGACACCTGGTTTAAACATTTTAAGTGTAAAGGCAGGCAACACTTCACACTGACACTTCATGGTGGAGAAGCTGAAATGATTGTGTATTCTGGTCTATTGTGTGCTCATTATAATCTGATAAACCAAAAAAACAGAGTGGACTAAAACTTTTGCACAGTATTGTACATGCATCTTTCACTTTATTTATTTATACCATATTAATCCCTTGTGGAAAATTCACCTTGCTGCTGCGTTAATGGTGCACAATGCATGGTTTTTGAGTTTAAAGCCCAAATTAGAAAAAAAAGCAAATTATAAATTATAAATAATGTCCTGCAAATTTGACTTGTAGTATTTAAATGTAGGCACTGCAATATATTTAATATTTATGTGGCAAATTTCAATTTGTTTAAAAATGAAATATGACAAAACTTCAGATTCACTGTGTTGCATGATATAGGGAGTATGAACAAAAGGCAAAAGAAATTGATAGCGCTGCATCATTTTTAGATGATAGGGCCAAACCAACTGAACTTTTCCTGATTTGTGGCGACTGACTCCACCTAGTTTAGTAGAGTCTAAACTTCAGGCCAGGATGGAATCATACACTGATTATATCTGCTCTGACAGGCATTTTAATTTGAAACAACTGATGGATTTCAGTGGTCACTTGCTACTCCAATAATTTCATTATTTATTAACCCAAATTTTCCACAAAATGACACACACTGTTATTACCTTATGAGTTGCTGCAGTGTTTAAGAACGTGCTCTGGCGCACAGCCCAGCATGCTACAGACAAAGATCAGAGTAAATGTAATGGCACTTGAAGAGCCGGTGCTATTACCACTCTGTCTGTTAATGTTAATAGCTGAAGCGAGGCTGTGGAGCGGCCGGTCTGCGTGCCTGCTATTGACACCCCTGTCCAGACCAGGGAGAATTGATTTTCCATGAAAGCTGAGTGATATGGAAGGACTGCTGGCTTTCTGATGTCAGCACTCTGTCATCTCTCTCTCTTTCTCTCACTCTGTCCCTCTCTCGCTACGTCATTTCTGTCACTTTCTCTCTCTTTTCTCTCACTATTCATCCTTTTCTTTCTCGGTTTTTATCTCTTTTCTCTCCTTCATATTCTTGCTTCCCTTTCAGTTTTTCCTCTGAGCACGTCCCTGTCTCTCACATTCTTATACTTCTATTTTCACACTGCCAGCCACTTGCGCTATACTTTTAGACAATACAACCTGACCAAGGTACTATCAGTGTTTTCTGACTTCATGGAACTTTAACTCTGTGTATGATTCTTTCTCTTTGTCTGCCTCGCTGCTGCTTCTTTCTTATCTTCTCTCCTTCTCCATCTTCCCATCCACATATTAAAGCAATACATCACCGGGATCAAACCCAGTGTGAGAGTCAGCGAGAGGCTGATTTACCGGTGGGTTTCCTCCGTGTCTGTGAGTTTTATGATTGCGGTCGAGGGTCATGGACGCAGGGATACATTTCTGACAAGGTCTCTCTTTGACTACTGGTGTTTCTAGCATTTTTCATGCCTTCCCTCTCAGCATGACCTCAGTGAATTGCAAGGCCACATGTTAATGCCACTTTTGACTTAAACAGCTGAGTTCTGCAAGACGCTGCTGCCAGCCAGCTGCTGTATTTGTCAGGAATGACCAGCCATGACCACACTCTCAGGTGGGTTGACACATGTTGGTAGAAGATCTGCAACATTTGGCGATCAGCTCAAGGCCACTTTTTTAGAGGAAGTACAGTAAAGTGATTGCTAAGTGGGTCACAAAGTTAAAGAAAACACACACCACAGCAGCCATCACACCATGCAGTATAAGATAACTCAACTCTGTTACAGCAGGGAAGAAATAATATTTAATTAATTGTATTTTTTTATAGTTCCAAACGGAGTGCTTTTGTTCTGTCTTTTAAAATTCCATTTCTGATTATTAATTTTCTTTTACACCCCCAAGTCAGGAAGTGACCGTGTGAACTGGGTTTTTCCTCCTCACAATCTGACCCTCTTTTTGGTTTCTCTTCTGTACCAAATCATGTTTAAAAATCTCATGCTTGCATCAACCTTGCCACTCTCCAAATGATTTCTGTTCCTGTAGCAGACCCAAATTTGAGGAATAACTGTGAAATTTCTATTAAAATCACACTGGCTTTACAAAATATGAAATATGTTCATAGTGTCAGTAACATATGAGTCAGTAAGTAAACTTGAAAAAAAAAAACAAAACAAACAAACACTATTTAAACAGGTATTTTCTGTACTGTCCAAGCTTTTCGTGATTTTGGCTTGTGCTATTAATTTTATCAGAGATTTTATAAAAATGATAAAACCAAAAATGGCAACAGGGTGTAATGTTTTATATTGTTATTGTGACTAATTTTGGTTTAATTGGGCAAAAAATACTTTGGAAAATATCACACACATGAGGAAAAAGAACTTTATGGTGGACAAAAAGTCCAAAAAAAAGAGAAAAAAAGTACAGATATGTTTGTACTGTACCTGCTATGTTATTTCCATAGACTGTAGATAAAAGATATCACCCATAGGTTTCTGATAAGCCTTTTGAAAGCTGAAAAAAGGAGCCTTGGGTGTTTTCATACTTCACCTCTGATCCAAAAAGCTCCGAGTTGGGGCTCTGGATTAAATGAAAAGGTGAAAACCTTAGTCGGGGGCACACCTGTCAGTTAGCGCCTATACCCTTAATTATGCACAAATATAGACATTTGGATCATCTAAACAGTTGTATAAAATCGCCCCCTCTTATCGTGTCCACAGAGAATGAAACCATTGTTTCAACCAGGCTGTAAACATGTTTATATCTGTAAACATGACTTTTGGAGCCAGCCTCCGTGGACAATGACAACACTGCAGTTTCTGACACTTCCACATTTAACTTACAGCTCAGCCATGAAGGTTGCTGCTTGGTTGTTACTGATATTCACTATATTCTATCCATCCTTTTAATACACAGTCATATTGTTTGGTCAGAAATCACAGGGGAAATGGGAGGCTAAGAGTAAAACTGGAAGAAGTACAACACTAAACTAAACTACAATATGTGCTGTCGTATTTTACAGATTTCATCATTTGTTTCTTTCTGCTGTACACTTTAAGAGCTGAGCTCACACGGTTTGTGAAAATTCTCCGTTCTGAATGTTGAGTATGAAGGGCAGGCTGCTCTGTGGTCGGCTCTTCCCCGAACAATTATAAACTAATCCATACCCAAACTAGAACTAGACTCTAGCCAAGAACCATGACCTAACCCAGCCAGTGAATACAACAGCAGATCTGGGCTTACACACATAAATAACAGAGCACTGGGCAACTGAGACATAACACAGTGAGAACAACAAATGGCACAAGCAGACATTTCAGAGCCCATACTGCCTGCATGCATGAATGCTTCCACATATTGCATAAAGCACTGTTTCTGTCACATTGTCTGGCTGTCTGTTTCTATCTTTGATTTCTCTTTTCTTTTGTGTGCTTCCATGTAAGCAGAGGAGACACAAAAAGTCCTTCCCAGCCTTTTTGCAAAGCAATCCAGTTCAGATTTTACCACAGTCCATCTGTCACCAAGCCAACCAGTCAGTCAGTCCGTCAGTCAGTCATACCACACCAGTTCAGCTGGAATGTAGAAGAAGATTCCAACTCTGGTTTAGACCTTTCATCGTGAGTCATTTCATTTGCAATGTGATCATGCCGTGGAAGAGAATGAGGAAAAATACATGTACAATAGCGTGGTACAGTAAATGTATGATGTTGAAATGCTGTAAATGTTACGTGGTTCACATGGGTAATCTGTTTTTACAGTTAAGATATATAATTTGCAGAGTGGATCATATTCTCTTTAAGAGTAAAATTATACAGAGTATATGCTAGAGTATGTAGGTGGTTGATGACTGACTGGGGTCTTAGGTCTATCGTAATGTTTCTCCCTGTCTCCCACTCTCATATGTACACAAGGGAAGTAAAGCTATTTATTTTTGTGTTAATTCTGCCTGACATTTACAATTACTGCTGCGTTTGTGTGCAGCAAGGCCTGCTTTAATAGGGCTGTTGACTGTCAAACTTGGTTAGATCTCCTTAGATCTCAGCACTCCTTTCATGGGGACCCTATTGTGTGTGTGTGTGTGTGTGTGTGTGTGTAGGGTTATATGGATGTGTAAAACTTTGTTCACATGTTTACTTTTATTGTTCAGTTTTTAATTCATGTGACACAATGTGAACTGGTCGCCTGGTGCCAGAGCTTGTCCAGGATTTGTGCATTTTTGTCAACACCTGTATAAAGTCAGTTTAAAGGGAGTTTCGCTGGTCCATTGAGAGCCTTTAGGAACCGGATAAAGCTTATTGGTGTAGTGAGAAATGCTAAAACCTTCCTTCTTCCGATGATTGTCATAAGAGGGAAAACGACATCAACAAGCCAGGCAGCAAAGACCGGGTTTTCATGCTCTCTGATTTTTACTTCCTCTCCAGTTACAGTGGTCCAAACAGTTCAGGGAAGTGGCTGCTGTAATGCACTAATGACATGAACAGTTAGCAGGGACAGAAAGACAGACAGACAGACTCGTGGGGACTGTCAGACATGTCTGTATTGATTCTGTAAGATGACACTTAGTCCTAATGGAGACATTACGTTGTTAATACAGCATTTTAGTGGGCCACTGGAGGAACAACCCTAACATTTAGGGGTAATAAAAGCCTTTTTGCTTTATTGATCACATGTCTAACTACATGTATTCTTATACTGTGTAGACATGCATGGAGTACTATGCGTTCAAGTCATGATACAGTACATGTGATGCCCTGCAGAACTTTACTGTACAAGTGGTGACTTATTATTAATTTTGATAACTTCTCAAGTATTTGCCCCCTTTCTGAATTTCTTATTATTTGTACATTTCTCATTTAAATGTTTGAGATCATCAAATAAATCATAATCTTAGACACAAATAACCCAAGCAAATATAAAATACAGCTTTTAAATCATGAATTCAATTAAGAGAAAAACACCATTTGTCCCCTCTTAAATCATGAATGAACTGTGAAGACACACCAAGGTCTGATTTCTTGATTCAAATCACTTAAGTAGAACGTGTCTGTGATCTAAAGAAATTCAAGAACAGATAAGAAGCAAACATCTGTCTGTGTAGAAAAGACATTTTCTCCAGCAAACCACGGTGAGCGATATTATCCAGAAATCAACACAACTTGGACCTTCCAAAGAGTGGCCAGCCTACCAAAATAATTCCAGAGTGCAGAGACCTTCAAAGGGGCAGGTGTTCAACTTTTGAAAGGGACACATGGAACAAAATTGTATCCCACCAGAAGCTGTTCTATTATGTGAACCCCAATCCATCAGAATATGTATATATGATGCAAACTTACAGTACAGGCAGCCACAGCACAGGGTGGCTGTTGTCTGTCTCTAACAGCGCAGCACTGAGTGTGTCACACCACCTGACAGCCCCGGAGCCACTCCAGAGTTTACACTATTCAAACCATAAGTGCTGATTTATGTTGTCAAAGCTACAAAACCCATGTCCAACACCTGCCGTACGCGGCACACTCACTGCACATGTGGGGTCTGAGGAGTTTGACATCAAAGAGGGAACATGTAAGCACTCGGCGTTCTCTGTGACTGCTTGGTATTCTTCTTTAAGCACCTCAGAATCAGCGCCTATGGTTCAAACTGCCAAGCTTACATGCATATTGTTTTATTTATAGCTAAAATAAAATCACATTATATGTTATTTTGGTTAAATGCAGGGTGTTGCAAAAAAATTACTTGAAATTTGGGCGTCAATCTGCAAAGCAACAGGTACTTGAGCACCCCCTGTCTGCAGGTGACTGCCATTGACTCACTCAGACAAAAGTTCAATTTGTTGGAAGGTGTGCGGGCCATTACATTTGGAATAAAACTAACATGGCATTTCATAAGAAGATCATACCATCAGATAAACACAGTGGTGGTATGTGATGGTCTGGGGCTGCTTTGATGCTGCTTTAGGATCAGGACAACTTTCGGTTATTGAAGGAGCCATGAATTCTGCTCTCTACCAGAATATGTACAAGGTCAGTGTCTGGTCATCAGTTTGTGAGTTCAAGGTAAAGCGCACACACCAGCAAGTCAGCCTCTGAATAAATAAATAAATAAATAAATAAATTCTGAAGGTTTTGAACTGGCCTAGTCATGGTCTGGACTTGGACAACTGGAAGAAATCAGTGAGTGGGTAAAAAACCTTTATTCAAAGCGTTGTAATTGTAACTCCTGTGGGTTTATTCAGACAGAAAACAAAACAGCATGCATACATAACATGAAAGCAAACATTACATTACATGCAGACATCAAAAATAGCATAAAATGGGAGTATAAACAAATCAGTTTGCGGATTAACCCTGTACATGTAATAGTTGCTTTGACTGGATAAGGGTCAGTACAGAATAAGGAGGGAAAATGGTATAAGTAAGAGGGTATGAAAGGTTGAAAAAAAATTTAATTGGAAGATAAATGTTGACAAAATATTATATTTCACCTTGGAATACCCCTCAGCCTGTTGAAATTAGCCAGACTGGCAGATGAGACACAGACAGACACACACACAGGGCACTCTGCCTACTTTCCCTTATAACAGAGGTACAGCTATCAAAGCCCTTGTAACGATGTGATGGTCTGCTAGCGCCTCAGCCTCTACAGATGGAAAATGTGAGGAAAGATCCTAGTAAAGGTCCAGTCTGATCAAATAAAATCTACAGAAACTCTCCAAATCCCCCCTGCTTCCTCCATCTTCCTTCTGAAACACTAGGTGGAGAGACTGAGCGGAAGATTTTCATTGTATTAAACAAATTTGACCAAGATTCACTGGTCCTCGTCAAGCTCCTAAGCTCCCGGAGCAGAGTGCTTATAATGATGATCACTTCATCCCACTCGGAAAGGCATTTGTCCACCCTCAGTTTTTGTCCAGAAAATATCTCAGACTGACATCATGACATGGAAGAATACTGTCAACCTATTAAGTAGGAGGGTGGACACTGAGTAAAAGCATTCTGCTGGAAGCACCTTTAAGTACAGTATCACAGAGCTGCTGGCATGGTTTTAGACTCCTTTAGGGCATTTCCACTGAAGGGGGACAGCAAAACCTTCTTAGGAGAGTATCATCTCAATATAATACCTGATAATGCAAGTACTACCATGATTAGGTCATGGCAAGTCTTGACTTGAAATTCAGCACTAACATTAAATTCCAAGGTTCTCACTTCTCTTGTGAAGGCCTTTCTACACTTATTAAGATGTTCTGTAACTGGCATCAAAAGGAAAAACATCCAAGGGTCCTTCAAAAACTCCATGTCACACTGTGGTCTCCTGGCTTTATTTCACATGACACACTGAAAATGTTTGAAATGATCAATACCTTCCAAGCGGTGTACAGTACCTTGACGTGTTTTCCCTTGCCATTTCTGTTTTTGACGCCTGCTATGGAGCATCCCAACAAAAACAGAAAAGCCTGCATACTAAAAGTGAAAACATTTCACCCGTAACACCCAAAGAGCACCTGAGAGACACATCATGACTTTCACACAAAAGTCTGAAAGATCCATGGTGTGTTTATAGCTAGTAAAAAGTTGTGTGTCTGAAAAAGGATAAAAATTGCAAGAACAAAAATATATATTGACCTTTGCAAATTCTGATACCAGATGTGGCCACGTGCAAGGGCAAAAATAGTACAGGCTGGTGGAGTACTGTGGCACTGGAACAGTGTGCATAAACATCAAATAGTCTCAAGGAAGAAAACACTGCAGAAAATCTGCATTATCATTGTCAAGCCAGCGTTATTTACATTTGCATGGTCAACAGGAGTTATTCGAGGTGAATCCTTGATTTATTATTTCTAGTAAAAGCTATGGAAGCAGCTCACTTTAACATTATCTCATTATCAACTGAATTGACAATTAACAATCACTGGATATACAGTAATTAGTTACTTAAAATTATCACAAAACCATAGACTGTATATGTAACAGGGTTCTATGCAGTTCATTCAACAATATGGCATAGACACAGCAAGTAGAGTCTAGGCAGCTTTTATTTCCCACATTAGTGACAAAAGAAAAACAGGCAAAAAGTGTGAACCAGACTTACATAAGTATAAAGGAAAACCAGGTTTCAGATGGAAACCACACATACACAAAAAAACTGCACTTTTGCTGCTTCCTTACTCACACAGGCTGCTGCTACCTTCTTTGTAGCAGGCCAACACGAGTGCTCCTTGTGTAGGAGGCCTCCCTTTTAAACCGCTGTGGCTCCTCCCACCACCCACATACTGTAGATAAACCCTTTTACCCCTTGAACCACACTTTCCACACATCCCCTCAGGGATAAAGTTAAAGTTACTTAAAGTTACTTCCGAATCGGCCTCACTGAACAACCTCAGCCATTGCCCACTGCACAAAACCAAATAAATATATGTAGATTTGAGTGTTGAAAGCTACATTTTGATTTCCATTATGTGCAATAAAGACATTTGTTCATTATTTATGAAACAAGTTTAGGATACAGTGAAAGAAACAAGCTTTGATTTAATTATAATAATGGTCACTCAATATCTGGTCTATGAGTACAAATAATTCATGACCCTATTATCTTTGGAATCCCTTGCACAAATACTAAAAGGAATTTTTATAAGAAGCAAACATGAACTGGAAATGGAATGGACCATGAAATAGAAAATAGTAAAATATTTCAGGTTGATTTTTTTTTCTTTTAAATTACATCAAATGACCAGAGGTGGGTAGTACTCAATGTTTCATTTACTCCTTTACATGTACCTGAGTAATTTTTAAAAAATAAAATCTACTTAGTGAGAGTAGTCGCTTTGCAGAATATGTTTTACTCTTACTTACTGAGGTATGGAGCCAAATGTAACTATAACAAAATGTAACATTTTGCAGTAAGAGTCATTTTACACTGATTTTTACACAGGCTGTATAATGAACAATATCCAGTAGTTATATAGTGCTACTTTGGGAAACCAAAACAGTGGAAATCAACAATACAACAAAATAAATAAAAATTTAAAAATGAACAAAAGTGAACAAAAAGATGAGGGAAAATGAGAATGGAAATGAACAAAAACTAATAAGTAGTTAAAACACTGACACAAAAAAGCACAAATGAGTAAAATTAGCCACATTATAAAAAGAAAATCAAGTAAATTACCAAAAATGAGCAATGTAACCAACAAAATTGAACAAAGATGACAAAATAACCAATAAAATGAGCAAAATAATCAAGGAAATAAGCCACAGTGAACACAATAGACAATGATTAAGAAAATGAGCATCAAGTTTTGGTTTTTTTGTGATTTTGAAAAGTACACAAGTTGTAATACTAGTCACTTTTTCTAGATCTGTCACTTAATAATGATCATTAATGCACACTGTATATATTAAATAAATAAATAAATAACAAACACAGTGCAGCTCTAGACAAAATTAAGAGACCGCTGCAAAAATGAGCATAATCTCTGAATCTACAGTACTATTTAAAGCTGTCTGTTGGAATTAAGTTAACCTTTGTGTTTTATTCTCTAAACTATTGGCAACATTTCTCCCAAGTTCCAAATAAAATACCATATCAAATATTAAAAGAAAAAGATTCAAAGACTCAAATAAGGCAAAGAAGACAAGTTGATATTGATTTTTAATTGTGAATATTCCTCTGGGATAAATAAAGTATCACCTAATCACCTAATCAGTACATTTTAATTCAACAGACATTGGAATGGAATGAATGTCATACGTACATGCAGAGATGCTGATTTCAGAAAAATGTGCTGTGGTCTTTTTTCCAGAACTGTATCTAGGAATAAAATAAATTCCACATTATGAAGTTACTTACTACTTGAGTAGTTTTTATGCAGCACTTTTTAAATTCTTATTCAACTTCGTACATCTAGTGTACTTGAGTCATTATAATTACAAAGTAACCATACTTTTACTTGAATGCTGCACTGTACTATTTCTGTTTACACACCATTGCAAATAATGACTATAATTTTTTTCGATCGCAAACAAACACAAAAAACTGTAATTTTTTTCAGCATTATGTATCTCTTGCACTATTTTAAAACCAGTTATGCACTGACTAAATATATTAAATGTCTACCAGCTGAATTACTCACATACTGTATAATACATGTCACATGGATACACGTGCAGAAAACCAGTACTTCTTTACACAAGAGCCTATCACTGTTTCAATGTGTTTATATGACATTTTTCCCATGAAATCAAACCTAAGCCTTTATTTACATTCTACATATTTCAGTTGTCTCACCTCTGCAGAGCTTGTAAATCTCATCTGGCATCTTGAATCTGTATCTGGATGAGATCAGAAACTAGTCTTCAGAGCCGAGACCATCTGTTTACAACGAGACAAGCCACACAGCTATGAAAGAGTCACCCAACACTGGCGGGCGAGGCAGCTGAGTCCCTGTGAAGACGCTGATGGTGGGGTAACAACCACGGCTCTTCATACACATTTTGTGCAGAAATAGTCTAAACAATGAATCAGAGAGAGGGCTGTACAAGTTAATATGAATTAGCTGCCAAAATGAAACCACACTTGGCTTACATTTTCCATATCACACAGCAGGTACGAAGCACTTTATTTACCAGATTTAATCAGCTTGTACTGTAATAGAGAATACATGAGAAGAAATACTGGTGCCACCATAGATAAAGGCTGTTATAATGCAGCAATCAGTGACCTGTTGACAAATAATAAGCCCATTTTTATCATATCGCTTCAACCACACATCTTATCAGTTATTGAATGAACTTTTTCCTTTGGATGGATGGATAGATCGATAGGTAGGTAGGTAGGTAGGTAGGTAGGTAGGTAGATAGATAGATAGATAGATAGATAGATAGACAGAGGCAGTTCTCGGGTTACAGACGAGTTCCGTTCCTATGGTTGCGATGTAACCTGAATTTCCGCGTAAACCGAAATTAACCCTTTAATACCCCCTAAATACCCCTTAAATCTCTAAATAACTA
>JAQQAE010003349.1:0-20384 GCA_029823295.1 Pseudamia nigra | reverse complement strand
ACAAACACAGGACAGAGATAAAACAAGACGGTAAAAATATACAAAATAGATAAAAACAGGGGGAATTAAGAAACACACACAGCTAAAAAAAAAAAAAACAGAATAAAATGAATAGAAAACATAGTCATTATGGAAGAAAAGACAACAATGCCATGAAAAAAGTCATAAAATGGACAGACAGCAATTTTTCTGGTACTTTTCAAAGCGTGTTCACTTGCATATAGCAGACATAAACTCACCCACACCATCGCAAAACTCCATCGTAAGGTACCACTTAGAAATATAACTTAAACTGGTAACTTCTGTGTTTGTCTCGTGAGTGTGAACTGCTTCTGCCCAACAAGCTGTGGGATGCTCTGTAATCACTATGTTTTTATTGGCTGGCAATAGAAACACTCCTTACAACAAAAATAACCTGAGCAGCGAAAAATCAGACTAAAACACGATCCAAGGTGTGGGGTTTTCTTCAGGCGACTGGACTGATTGTTTGGATTGAAGACGTTTCGATACCTATCCAGGTAGCTTCTTCAGTTCTAACTAGTCTAATGTGGAAAACCAGAGTTTATAATTTGACCCTGTGTCAACTATTCTGAATCATGTTTCCGGCAACAAATTAAAATGAGGATGTAATTTTCAAAAAAACGTGGAATTTCTCAGTCTCTGTACCATTTTCTATGAACTATTGTGTTTTCATTTTTTGCACATCAGTGTTTGATTTACATTTTGCATAGTGGCTCAACTTTTTTGGAAATCTTCCAAGTGACAGTGTTGGATTCTTTTGTACTGCCCTGCAGACGCTGTGATTTAACCACATTACAACATTATACTGTATGTCTACTACATCTGTTTCAGGTGACTCAGTGTGAAGGACTTCAATGTATAAAACACACCTTGATTTAAAATGTACAGGAAATAATACAGGAAATTCACATTTCACACACAGTTTGGGAGCTTTTAGTGAATTTCACACCTGTGTACACTATACACAACACTTTTCTACAACTGTCTGAAATTATGTGCATAAACACTCTGATCAAGTACCATGAGGACTTTCCTTCTAAAATGTTCAGATGAAATGTAACCAATCAAGGTCACTAAATCTTAATCTAACAACTAAACCATGAAACAAGACTTTGTATCATTTATCTCCATTGACAAACCTGACAAAAACTGTATCTTTGCATCAAGCAGTATCTTGTCTCTAAAATCAAACTGCCCAGAATAATTTCCACGTTAGGTGTGCGTTCCTGCAAGGTGCATGTACAGTAGCTCTTGGCAGTCGTGTTATGACTCAGGCTCAAAAGTCCATTATGCCTGAATGGCAGCAGCATATTTGGCAACTCTGTTGTGATAACCGTGACAACCCCCGTCCCTTCTTTCTGTTCTGTTGTGCCTACCATTACAGGGAAATCCACAGCAGTACGTAATAACACTGACTGTCTACTCAAAATAATGAGGGTCAAAATAAAGAGAGCCTTCAATGCAACAGCGCAAACTTTTATTGACATGGTGTTCTCCTAAGATGTCCCTACATACACACCACAGTGTAAACATAAGTAACTCCTTTACATCACATGGCAACTTACTGTTGCAAAACATGTCACAAAACACATCCCTGACACAGTTTACTGCCTAAAAACACAAACTTACATCCAGTACCAGCCTGATCCCAAAACATACCCACCCCTAGAGTAAACAGCTTTGTAATTGAAACTGATTTTCATTTTTAGGTCAATCATAAATGATTGTATTCATTTTGAAATAAATATGCAATCATGGTTTGAGACATAATTTACAAACAAATTCTGTTTGTCCAACTAAGTGGACATATACACAAGTGGGATCATTTCATAAATGATCATATTGTTTGTCTGTCCCTTATAAATATACATAAATAAAATAAATGGGATTTGGCTGTAGATTGTTATGATTAAAGACATTAGACCTTTCTGTGGTATTCAAATTTCTCTCAATCTAGATAAATTTTTCATGAGAACACTTTCATTCATTCATTCATTTATTCATTTCAGGCAGCAGCAAAAAGAAAAAACACAACAACACTGACATACTGCACAACATGCCTGTTCTACCTGAAAAGGAGTGGGAAGAAGAAAACTTCTTTCTGTACTGAACAGTTAATCATTTTTCATGTCGCATCCACCCTGTATATTGAATTCTCTAAAAAGATTCAGCCATGAGTCTCAGATGTCCATCATGCAGATGCAGTACATGTAGCTTTCAGAAAATTACAAGTGTAATGCTGACAGAAGGTAGCAGAGTCAATTGGCTGTCTCATCACCCTGAGCATATACACGCATTTGACCTCAATATATAATTAAAAATAGTTTGAAAAACTGTACTTGAAAACCTCCAGACCATTGAAAGTGAAAAATTGACCATAGATGAGCATGCTGTACTACTAACGCTAATAAAAACTGATTGTTTTGTTGTCTGTCTCTTAAGGTTGAAGTCCTCAATCCTGATCAGTCTCCGGCACGAGGTGTTAGACTGCTTTTGAGCCGAGTGGGAGGTGGTAATGAAAGACCAGTGGAAGGTGTTACTGGAACCGATGGCCTGGCCAAGCTTCACATCAATACATGGGCAGGGATTGGAAGTATTCAAATTACTGTGAGTCAGCAGTTCACAAAATTTTATGCTTTTGCATTATATCCAGGTTTTGTTAAGCAGTCATCATTCACTGTGATTTAACTAATGTAATTTGTGTATGTTTTAATAGTTGTATATTAAGAGATACCCACGGATGTGCAAGACACTACAAAATATACAGTATAACAAACAATTTTACTAATACAACCAGAGCTAGTTTATAAAGGGTTTTCTCATTGCATGGCAGAGTACCAACATACATTTGTCTATGCAGTAACAAACTGTGCACACACAGTGGTTCCTGAGCCCATGCAGTGATGGCCTCTACAGAATCATGTCTGGTTTTAGTGCAGTGGTCTCATACGACCTCATGATTATTGTAATCCACTATTGGCTTTTGGCCAAAACTGTTTCTTTCACATTCTTCAAATATTTTAATGATACTATGGACTGTGGAAAATTATCTCTCCAAATTATTGGCAATATTACACCAAGAGAGATTATAGAGAAATCCTTGCACCATTTGCCAGTGCAGTTTGTTACTTCTGAATAACTCTGCCTCTCTTGGGTTCTTCTTTTATTTGCACTGATGTTACGAACCTGTTGCCAATTAACCTCAGTTATTGTGCAATGTTCCACCAATTATGTTTTTAAAGCATTTTACAACTTATTCAGCCCATTTTTCCTACTAACCCAACTATATTGAATTGTGTTACTGACATGAATTTTTTCATTTAAATTTGGCTTCTCAGTGTTTTCCAAATTTTTGCATTGTTTTTAGTTATATTTTATACAGTGACTCAACTTTTTGAGAAACATAGTTGTCTGTGGATGGCTGTATGCTGATTTTTGTGTTTAACTATAGGCGAAGACTGATCAACCCGGCCTTCCACCTGACAGGCAAGCATCAGCCACCTTGACAGCCGCTTCATATAATGGTAGAAAGTACATCCACATAAGTAAGTAAAATACTGAAAATTCATACTGAGTGTTGTGGTGATGCTTATATTGCCAGTGCTGTGTAATGATTTTTATCATTAATCTAGTGGTCTATTGCAGGTGAGGATACAGCTAAGTTGAATATAGGAGACATCATGAAAACATATAAAAAGTGCGGTGATGGTGACAATGGACGTGATCTCTAATGATATTCATCAGTAACTGCTGACAATTTTTATTTCAGATTCAATTCAGCTGGGATCAGAAGGCTACCTGACATTCTTCCTCAACTTTAACCCCACAAGTCAAGGAAATGACATCACATACCTAGTGAGAGATGCTGTTCTGATGAATTCCCAACATGTTTGAAGTGAATCTGTACATACACATTGGTTCATGAATTAATTTGCACCTCTAGATCCAAAGCAGAGGTCAACTGTTGGCACATGGACGATACCCATCAGCTAATCAAACACCACTATCATTGGTTGTTCCTGTTACCAGAGAAATGCTGGTACCATCGTTCCGCATCATAGCCTTCTACCATGCAAATGACAATGAAGTGGTATCAGACTCTGTTTGGGTGGATGTGACAGACACATGCATGGGCTCGGTGAGACTCACAGCATTGGTCTTACATAGATATAATCATTAAATCAACAAACATTTCACACAAATGTGCACTTTTTAGTTAGTCAGATTCTTTTTGGCAAATGTTTGTATTTTCATGTAACTGAATTTTAAAAAAAACCCTCAAGTCATATTTATTGTTTTTTTTTTTTCATTTTGCACTTAGTTGAAACTGGAAATATCAAAGCCTGCTCCAGCCTATTTTCCTCGGGATAGTTTTACTATGGCGGTGACAGGAGACTCAGGGGCCAATGTTGGACTGGTGGCCGTTGACAAGGGCGTTTACGTCCTAAACAATAAGCACCGTCTCACCCAGAAAAAGGCAAGTTCTTTGTTGTATCTTCATCTTTGAAAGTGTGTGAAGGCATTATTTCTATATTTATATAAATTATTTATGTACAAATTGCACCTGCATACAGTACATGTGAAGTACAGATGTATATGCACAATATGTTGCATAGTTTATGTAATTTGGTTGTAATTTAGTTTGTGAGTGACCATGCCGTGGATTTATAAGTAAAGGTGCATCCAAGAGGATGCAGACCTTGCACACAAACAAGGGCAGGTGCAGTGATGAATTCGGACAAAGTTTAACCCTAAACAGTGGAGAGACTGCTCTTAAGCTTTATTGCAAATAAAGATTGATTGATTGATTGATTGATTGATTGATTTATTACAGACTTTTAAGCTGATATTTTAATTTTGTTAATCCAGAAAATGCATATTTGTGAAAATGCTCTGAAAAAGTTTAGATTATCAGGGACCTGGGTTGGGAATGAGCCACTAGTCTCTTAAATCAAGTTCTGAGCCTGTATAGCAAGTGCTTTACCAAATGACCTGCTGGGCTGCCTCCATAATGTTGTTACTATTAACAGAATCAATCAATTTTAGGAAAAGTCCCTGATATGCACCTAACCAACATACAAAGTTTCACAGACACTGGTGTATCCATTCATGAGTTTTAGTAGTAACTTACACACATGCACACAGATGGACACTTGTAATTCCAAAACTATGATACCTTCAGCATACAGGGCAATAAAATTCTGTGTCATGCACATTGTTTACTGATATGTAAGGGTACATTTATCTTATTCAGTACTTGTCTGTTTGACATTCTTTCTGCGTCAGATATGGGACATTGTGGAGGAATATGACACAGGCTGCACACCAGGTGGAGGGCGCAACAACTTGGGGGTTTTTTATGATGCAGGACTGATGTTTGTGTCCAGCACTTCTTTAAAAACTCCTGACAGACAAGGTAACACTTGTACACTTTATATTTTCCTTGCTTCCTTTCCTCATTACATTCAGTGATGAAATGTGCAAATTTGAGCAACCTGGATAAAGCCAAGGCTGCAACAACAAGTCTCTGAAACTCACTCCCTATATTTTCAACTGGTTCCCTAATAAAGTATTACAAATTAAAAAAATACTACATACCGTATTTTCCTGATTAAAAGTCGCTCCGGTATGTTAGTCGCATGAGCCAAAAATGCATAATGAAGAAGAGAAAAACATGTATTAGTCGCGCTGGAGAACAAGTCGCATCTGTTTGGTGCTCAGGCGCATGGCCGCGGGTGCTCGCCTGAGCTGCGCTGCGGCTTGTCTCCTCTAGTGGCTGTCAGTGTGACAAGCACCCTATAGTCGAATTTATTGAAAATATAAGTCACTCCAATGTATTTGTCATTTCCCTCGCCAGACTATGCAAAAAAACACGACTTTTAATCTGGAAAATGCGTTATATACTTTAGGCATTTCTGTACTGGTTCTACACTGACCCATAGTAATTTTCCTACTTAAAAAATGGGGACATGAGAGTGTTTTGATAGTTCAGTGAAAAATATGGACAATGGCCACACAACAAAAACCTTTATTCAACTAATCCAGGGGTAGGCAAATCGAGAGCCAGTGTCCTGCACGTTTCCCAACTGCCTCTGCCCCGCCCACTGTATCTTTCAGCTTCTGACTAACTGAACACTCCTGACCCAGGTAATCAACAGTGGGTAGAGCAGGGGCAGTTGGAAAACCTGCAGAACAGTGGCTCTCGAGGCCTGGATTTGCCTACCCCTGAACTAATTATATGATCTCACCTATTGTGCTCTAAATTTATGTTTCATTCTGTGTTGTGTCTGTAATTTCCAGAATTGAAATGTCCAGGAACCAGCAGGAAGAGACGGGCCGCCACATTACATGACATCATAACTAGTTTGGGTAAGAATAAATGCTTCCTTCCTGTACTGTAAATATGTACCACATGTTGAGTTACTGAGTGACATGGCATTAATGGAAAAAAAAATGGTTTTATTAGTCTTGGTTAATCTGCACACATTTAAAGCAATATACAGAACATCACACCTGGGACACACTGGTTATGTTTGGCAGCTCTCTGATCCTCTAGTGCAGGGGTGGACAGTGAGGGCCAATGTCCTGCTTGTTTTCCAACTGCCTCTTCCCTACCCATTGTCTCTGCCCCACCCACTGCATCTTCCAGCTTCTGATTGACTGAACTCACCTGGTCCAGGTAATCAACAGTGAGTAAGGCAGAGAGAGCTGGAAAACATGCAGGGACACCGGCCTCAGGACCTGGAATTACCCACCCCTGCTCTAGTGTATGCCTGTGTATTTACTATCAAAAACACTCCAGCAATAACAGCATTACACAGTTTCCCCTGGCTGAACTAGACTATATGGTGTAACTAAAAAATTGTATTCAATTCGATTCAAAATGCTTTATTGTCCCCATGGGGAAATTTGTTCTGGGCTCTGCCCATCTGTAGCTTGACATGAGACAAGAAACAAAGAGTGCACACACTTGCATACACATTCCTATCATATTGCACAAGGGTGAAGTCAAATAAAAACAATCTAATCAAATAAATATTGGATAGCCCATATAGTCTACATTACATGTTAGTGTTGAGTTTAACTGGCATAGGCACAAATGAATGTTTATAATTGTTAAGCCTGCAGTTAGAGACACTAAATGCCTGTACTGTACATACTTTGCAAGAACAAATAAATTTTGTTTGTTTTCTTGAGGTAGCAAGATCAAGAAAAAAATTGTTCTTACCTGGACATTTCATACAGTACTTCACAAGAAACTCAAGTGCAGAACTCCTGGGAAGCCCTCACATCACACACAATAAGCAGTGTAGCTAGTAATACACACACAAAAAGTCACACACTCTAGTACAGTGGTATCTTGGACAACAAACTCTTCTGACAATGAAAAATTCAGATACCGAAGAAAAAAACTGCAAAAAATTTCACTCTGACAATGAAAATTAATCAGTTAATGAATAGTCACTTCCAGGCCTCGGCAAAGCTAACAACTGTTAGTCAAGCTAAATCAGGCTAACAGCTAATAGCGTTAGCCTGTGGTCACTTCAGACGTGAAAGACCCAGAAGCTAATAGCCATTGGCCAAGCTAACACAGGCTAGCGACTAACAGCTGTTAGCTTGTGTTATGGAGAACTGCTGCTTTGGATCAAAGAGAAGGAAATCACTGGTGATACTGTACCATCATTGAAGCCATCGGCCCGCAGCGTGTCCCGCTCCTGGCAGTGTCGACATGGTTGGACACGGGCAGCGGACACGGTCCTGACACTGGTAGCGTTGCCCGTGTCGACACGGTCGGACACGGGGCAACGGACATGGGCAGCGTTGCCTGTGTCGACACAGTCCTGACACTGGCAGCATTGGCCGTGTCAGACCGCGTTGGACATGGGCAGTCAGGGGTAGAAACTGGATGGATGGATGGATGTGCATGTAGGGGTGTGTAATACATACTGTACTTTATATGGGAGTTTGTCGTGGGTCCAGAACGGATTAATGGGTTTTACATGTATTCCTATGGAAAAAGTCCATTTGGATAATGAATCATCCGGATACTGAACGTGACGCCGGAACGGATTAAATTTGTTTTCCGAGATACCACTGTATTTTGTTGGACTGCCTTTAGCTTTAGGGCACACATTTGCTGTGGAATTTTTTTGATAAGCTTCTGCAATGTCACAACTTTTTTTTCCATCAATTAAATTTTCACCAAGATCAAGTATTGATGATGAAATTCAGACCATTTTGTGAAGTCTTCTCCACCTCATGCCAAAGATTCTCTGTGGGGTTATGGTGACCAATCCATGTATGAAAATGATGTCTCATGTTCCCTGAACCACTCTTTCACAATTTGAGCCTAATGAATCCTGGTATTGTCATCTTAGAATATGCTCATGCCATCAGGGAAGAAAAAATCCATTAATTGAATAACCTGGTCATTCAGTATATTCAGGTAGTCAGCTAACCTCATTCTTGGAGCACATACAGTATTATTGCTGAACCTCGACCTGACCAACTGCAGTAACCCCGATCATAGCACTGACCCCACAGACCTGTGCGGTGGGCACTAGGTGTGATGGGTAATCACTTCAATATTCATGTTGATGTTATAAATGACAGCTGTAGTAACACCTTTACCTCTATTTTAAATTCAATTGGTATTGTTCAACATGTAAACAAACCCACCCACTATCTAGGTCACAATCTAGATCATGTGCCGACATACATTGGCATAGACATTGAACACCTTGTTCAATGTCTATGTAATACACCTTGAACATCTCCACAGAACCCTCTCCTCTCTGATCACTCGTAACTTTTGCATTTATTCTAATAGATTATATGGGTGACACCAAAGAAGTTTATCACACCAGATGTTTATCTGAAAATGCTATCACCAAATTTAAAGAAGTGATTCCTTTATTATCTCTATCTGTGCAGTCTATCAATACAGTCAGGGTTTCTAGTCTCAAAATTAACTCCCCCTCAAAACTACTGTAGATGTAGTTGTTAATAACTGTGCAGCCTCACTACGTTCAACACTTGATACTGTCACTCCCCTGAAGAAAGTTAGTGACACAGAGGGTGAGAGCACCTTGGTTCACACCTCAGCTTAAGACGTTAAAACAGGAACTATGAAGATTAGAGAGACCTTGTCGTTCCTCTAAACTAGTGGAATCCTTTAATGTGTGCAAAGATAGTTTTACAAAACATAGAAAAAACCCTTCATTTGGCCAAAAATACATACAATGCTTCCTTAATAGAAGAAAATAAAAAATAACCATAGATTCCTTTTTAGCACTGTTGCCAGAGTAAAAAAGGCATAGTTCTATTAAAGCCAATATCCATTCAACTCTGTCCCCTAATGACTTCATAAAGTTTTTTCACAAATAAAATAACAACTATTAGAGAACACATCTAGAGTAAGTACCACCCCACCATCTCCCATAGTTACATTTAACACACTATCTGCAGAGCCCCCTACTCTTATGCACTTAGACTCTTTCTCATGTACTAATCTGTTAGAACTAACTAAAACAATCAATTTGTCAAAACTCTCCACATGTCTCTTAGACCCCATCTAAACTAAATTATTTAAAGATGTCTTTCGCTTAATTGACAGTGCTATACTGGATCTGGTAAACCAGTCTCTGTCATTAGGCTATGTGCCACAGGCCTTTAAAACCACTATAATTAAACCTATTCTTGAAAATGCTAACTCTGACCCAGTGGACGAAGCGAATAACAGACCCATCTCCAAACTCCCATTACTAGCTAAAGTTCTTGAAAAAAAAATTTCACAAAGCAACTTCAACAGCATTTACACAGAAATAATCTGTTTGAAGAATTTCAATCAGAGTTTAGAGAACACCACGACACTGAAACTGCACTGGTGAAAGGTTATAATGATCCTTTATTAGTTTCAAATAGTGGACTAGTTTCAGTACTTGTACTTTTGGATCTCAGTGTTACTTTCGACACTTTCGATCACAACATTCTGCTATACAGATTAAAACACTATTAGGGTTAAAGGTACCACACTAAACTGGTTTAAGTCATACTTCATGGAAATATTTCAATTTGTGCATATTGATGACCAGTCATCCACGCAATCTAAAGTTAGTTACAGTGTTCCACAAGGCTCAGTACTAGGACCAATACTTTTTATACTATACATGCTACCTTTAGGTCATATCATAATAAAACATGGCTCAGGTTTTCATTGTTATGCTGATGATATGCAGCTGTATATCTCCATGAAACCAGATGAATTAAAAACTACTTCAACAAAATTCCATGCTTGTCTAAAAGACATTAAGGCCTGGATGACTTCTAAATTTCTCCTGATGAATGAAAATAAAACTGAAGTTATTGTAATAGGCCCAAGGAATCTAAGGAGTACACTCCCTAATGACTTCCGTAATCTAGACAACATTTCAGTAAATTCCAGTGCAGTTGTGAGGATCTTGGGGGTGATTGTGGATCAGGATTTATCCTTTAGTTCTCATCTTAAACACATGTCAAGAACTGCCTTCTTTCATCTCTGTATATAATATTGCCAAAATTAGGACTGTCCTGTCCGAAGGGGATGCAGAAAAAAAATGAGGACTGTCCAATTAATTTTTTGCTATAGCAAATATGTTGTACACAACATTTAAATAAGTTGTCACACTATTCTATGATTGTTCTTTCTTTTCAGTGAATAAATATCAGGCAGAACAAAAAAAACTAGAACGTGAGTGTTGTTTGGATGGTATGAGTGACACACCTCTCTCATACTCCTGTGAGAGACGTAGCGAGTACATCTCTGATGGTCCAGCCTGTGTCCAAGCCTTCCTGCACTGCTGCAACAACCTGGCACGTCAACGAGAAGAGCTGAAGATGGACAGCCTCATCCTAGCTCGCAGTAAGAGACTGATGTTGGAAAGGTTGGCGTACTCATACTGCTAATTGATTTATTTTCTCAGTAATACTCATGACTTTTTAAATGATACTTTAGGTGAGGATCTTGACCATAGTTACATAGACAGCAATCAAATTCTTTCCCGATCCAAGTTTCCTGAAAGTTTCCTATGGACTGCACTCACACTCTCTCAGTGTCCACCTCATTCTCAGAACTGGTGAGTCCCGTATGAAATTAATGTAGAAATTGCAGTTTTAAAATGGCCATGTTTTATGTCTCAAACTGTCATAATCTGTTTCTTTCAGCGTACCCAAAAATGAAGCACTTGTTTCTTTACCAGACTCTATCACAACCTGGGTGTTCACTGGCATTAGTCTCTCAAGAACTCATGGTAAGTATTTGTTGACTAAAAGCTGTGTGGACCTTTTTTAAGAACTCTTTGCCAGTCATCCTCTTTTTATCCTTTATTCATTTTTTTGTCTTTCCTCTTTAAGGTATCTGTGTTAGTGAATCATTAGAGGTCATTGCAAAAAAACTATTCTTCGTTGATCTCCGACTTCCGTACTCTGCTGTTCGTGGAGAACAGCTGGAAGTTAGAGCAATCCTCCACAACTATTTGTCTGAGACTGTCACTGTAAGTCAGTGATATTTTACTTGGATAAAATCTGATCAGAAGCAGTAGTAATTTTTAGACTGCCCTAAAATATGTGTAAAATTAGAGATATGGATAGAAGTAAAAAAGTGCAAAGAGCTAATTTCCGATACATATAGGCAGAAATGATTGATATTATTCAGTATAATTGAGAAAGTGTTTAAATTGGAGGACTATGTCTGTGATCAGTTACATATTCCTATTATTCCATCTTTGTTTTTGCTTTAGGTGCGAGTGGATGTTATTGAGAGCAACGATGTGTGCAGTCTGGCCTCTAAACGTAGGAAGTTTAGTCAGGAGGTGACAGTTGGTAGCCAAAGTTCACGTGCTGTGCCCTTTGTCATCATACCTATGAAGGAAGGTGAAGTCTTCATTGAGGTCAAAGCAGCTGTTAAAAATAAAGAATACAGTGATGGAATGAAGAAGTCATTGCGGGTGGCGGTGAGAAAATTGCTGAATTAAATCTTAAACTTTAACGAATATTTCATCTCAGTCCTTATTGTGTCATTTTGGTGTTGCAGCCTGAAGGCATATTGATGAAGCACCATCAGACTTTATTTATTGACCCTCAAGGTGGGTTTAATCATTAAACAGCTTCATTATGGGAGTAACACAGTATTCTGTCATTTCATCATTTGCTCACTCGTCTCCCTATTCACTCACTGTTTCCTTTTTTTAGGTGGAACAACAGTAGAAGTTCTCAACAGCAGGATTCCTAAAAAAGATTTGATTCGAAACTCACCAGTAAGCACAGAAATATCGGTCACAGGTAAAACAGGTTTATTATATTCTCAGTTTCTTCATAAATCCCATTTTCTCTTCTGTGTTAAAGGATGCAACCTCAATGGCATGCAAACTCAACAAATTTCCCCTCATTGTTTGAGAATGACATAGTGAAGTCATTGTCTGTTGTGCTGACTTAAAGTCTTTCTATCTTCTTTTGAGCTTTTAATCCATGAGTTGTAGTCTTTATATCAGCTGCAGAGGGTGTCAGGACTTTATCTGAAAAAGATGTACAGTATTAGAGATTATTATTATTATTAAATTATTTATAATTTCCTCTGCTTTATAAACAGAAATAGTTGTAATTATTGTGTTGTGCGTTCCTTCCTTCAATTGCTCTGAAGTCCTGCCTCTTGTGCTTTTGATCCATTTAAAGCTGGGGACACCACACAACTTGCACTGTTGTGAGAGACTTTGAAAAGACTTGGCGAATACACTAACCAACTAGTTTCAGCAGATTTTGTTTTATGATTGGAAGACTGGGGGTCACACATTTAATAACTACGCCTGATGAAGGCTCACACACTACATGATTAGTCAAACCAACATCAAACTCTCACAGAAACGCTCACAATAGCAACCATGTCCACGAGGTGGGGTTGTTGCTCCCCGATCCGAACTTGTAAACAAACATGGAATATAAATGGTTGACTGTTGTTGTTTGTGCCGCTATCTGCTCTGAGAAGTCCAAGAATAAAACAGGTATGGCTGTTTGCAATTTTTATTTGGATATTCCCACTACCGTACTTTCTGTCATCCTTGTCTTCTGATGCTATTTCCTGTGTCCCATTTACTCTTTCTCATTGGCTCTTGGCAACATATTCAGTTAGGTCAGTAATCCGGTTCGAAAAATTCAAACACGATTGATTGACTGCGACTGAATTCTGGTCAGGTCTGTTCCCTGCACACACACAGACTTTTGTGCAGACTAGCCATGTCGACTGTCCCATCTAGGGCTGACTGATGCAGACTCTGCCCAATTGCAAATCATGGGTAAAATTACGCAAAAAATCTTGTAGTGTGTATCCAGCTTTACCAAGCCATGGAAAAAAATACTAGTCAGTTCGCAGTACAGATAATTGTCTAATTCCAAATACATTTTTCCACCATGTACAGTACACATACTGTGACGTTTGTGAATTTAACAGGTGACCTTCAAAGTTTGTGGTGAAATGGTTACGATTTAAGAAAAGTATGTAGTTAGATTACAAACGCAAAGTCACAAACATGAAGTCATTGCAACTTTGTCTCTCCACAGTCTGTTCAGAGCTGCAGAATTCTACACACACCTGCAGTGTTATTAGATAATTACAGTTAAAGCACATGATTTAGAACAACAAAGTGTTGAAATACATAATTTACATATGACATCACATCAAAGCTTAGACTCCAGGCAGAGAGCAGGGAGAGATTTTGTGCAAACAGTACAGTGCTGTTCAAAAGTGTTTGCCCCTTCATGATTTCTTACTTTTTTTGCATATTTGTCATATTTAAAATTGTCAGATCACCAAACAAAATTAAAGAAAAGATAACACAACTAAACACAAAATGCAGTTTATAAATGAAAGTTTTTATTTTTAAGGGAAAACAAATCCAAAGTTACATGGACCTGTGTGAAAAAGTGCTTCCCCCCTTTAAAATATAAATTAGCTGTGGTTTATCATATCTTTGGAATGCTGAGTTCAATTTCTCTAGTCAGACCCAGGCCTGATTACTGCCGCACGTGATCTCAATCAAGAAATAACTCAAATAGGACACAGTGAAGTCAACCAAATGATGGTCAAAAGCTAGACAACTCGTTGTGATCCAAAGAAATTCAGAATCACATGAGAAACAAAGTAATTGAGATCTATCAATCTGGAATAGATTATAAAACCATGTCTGAGGCTTTAGGACTCTAATGAACCACAGTGAGAGACATTATCCACAAATGGTGAAAACATGGAACAGTGGTGACCCTTCCCAGGATCTTCCCATAATTACCCCAAGAGTGCAGTGGCAACTCATCCAAGAGGTCACAAAAGATCCCACAACAACATCCAAAGATAGCAGGCCTCTACCATAAGAAAGAAACTGTACAGAAAATGTCCTGTATGGCAGAGTTTCAAGACAAAAACCACTGCTAACCAAAAAGAACATACAAAGAACACTTCTTTTGCCAGAAAATATTTTGATGATCCTCAAGACTTTTGGAAAAATACTCTGTGGACTGTTGAGACAAAGTTTAACTTTTTGGAAGGTGTGTGTCCCGCTACATCTGGTGTAAAACTAACACAGCATTTCAGAAAAGGAACAGCATACCAACAGTGAAATATGGTAGTGGTAGTGTGATGGTCTGGGACTGTTTCACTGCTTCAGGACCTAGAAGACTTGCCGTGGTAAATTGAGGCATAAATTCTGCTGTCAACCAAAAAATCTTGAAGGAGAATGCACCAACATCTGTTCATGACCTCAAGCTGAAGTGCACTTGAGTTCTGCAGCAGGACAATGATCTAAAACACATTGGCAAGTCCACCCCTGAAAGGCTTAAGAAAAACAAAATGTAGACTTCGGAGTGGCCTCGTCAAAGTCCTGACCTGAATCCGACTGAGATGCTGTGGCATGACCTTAAAAAGGCATTCATGCTCAAAAGCCCTCCAATGTGGCTGATTCACAACAAGCCTGCAAATATGAGTGGGCCAAAATTCCTCTACAGGGCTGTAAAAGACTCATTGCCAATTTTCACAAACATTTGACTGCAGTTGTTGCTACTAACAGTAGCCCAACCACTTATTAGGTTTAAGGACAAGTACTTTTTCACACAGGGCCATGTACTGTAGGGATAACATCCAACACATCCTGTGATTTTCTGCTGATAATTTTGTCTGTAATTTAATACCAACCCCTGTATTTTCTGGTACAGATTACTTCCTTGCCCTCCAACTGTGTCATCAGAACCCCTGCAAATTACCTATACTAGCATTATGTCCTTGACTGTAAGCAACTGAAGTCATTACTTTGAGCTCAACACATTACATAACATACAAATGTATTATTTTTTACCTGCCATGTTTATGAGAAATGACCTTCAATGCGCTCACCTATTATTAGAAGAAATTCAGGAATAGCACACATGCTATATAAGAAAATGTAAGTATTAGGAAAATATTTATTTGTGTCTTAGGTGGCAAACAGTAATATCAAATTTAAATTTGTTTTCTAACCCTTTGTGTGCAGGAAGAGAGCAAGTAAGTAGATTGCTGGATAATGTCATCAGTGGAAATGTGATGGGTTCTCTGATACAAAGGCCGAGTGGTTGTGGAGAGCAGAACATTATGCGGATGACCAAGCCTGTTATTGCAACCCTTTATTTGGACAAGACAAAGCAGTGGGAAGCTGTGGGCTTTGACAAACGAAATGACGCCCTACATTACATCAGGACTGGTAAGAACACATTATTACTATCACAATTACTTTAGTGAGATATCAGAAATTTGTTTCCAGAAACCTTGACTTAGTTGTCATTAGTCTCACTAGTTAGTAGTCTCACATACACACACACACACACAGACACACACACACACACACACACACACACACACACACACACACACACACACATTGGCATCTAATCCAAATTAAGGTAAATATGATTGCTTAGGCTTGGGTCTGGGGTGTTTCTTTCAATTCATTTTTAAATCCCAAAAACTCAAACATGCCAAAGCACAATTACCCAAGAAAAGAGACAAATAATCCAAAAGGAGTTAAAACATATAAATATGCCCAATGGACAAGATAAAAAAACACAAAAATCTGAATAGAACAAATTATTTTCTGTTTATTATAAAAAAAAAGTATTGCAAAACCTGCTAAAAGAAGTCATATTTCAATTAGCAATTATCATTGTGTGGCTGTTCACATTCCTTTAATTCCACATGCTTAATGCACATACAGCGCTTAAGGCATGTGTAATTACAGTAAATCAATGTAAAAAAATGGTAATAATGTATGACTTATGTTTCTTGTTTTTTTTTGGAGTCGTTCAGCATCACAAAGAATTGTAAAATTGTGGCTTGACAGAGAACGTGTCAGCAGTTATGCCAAATTCTGGTATTTTCCAGCAAGAAAAATTTGATATTCAGAAACTGTAAACAACAATTTGTGTTTCAATTCTATTTGATTTTACTGTGGCTTTCAGTAATGTATAGCAGTCCATTACAAGGTTATGTGTTCTGTGTTCCAGGCTTCCAGCAAGAGCTTGCCTTCCGTAAACCTGATGGATCTTTTGGAATTTGGGAAACAGATAAAAATGGCATGATCTGGTGAGACATTTAAGCATGTATCCACATCCTTCAACTTACAGCATATTCTGGCTAGCTGAGGGTGGATGTCTTTCTACATTAAAAACTCAGTAGGTATGCTCTTTTCTCTCCTCTTTAAGGCTGACTGCCTATGTTGCCAGAGTGTTTTCCATGGCCCATAACCTAGTAACACTGGATACCACTCCGACCTGTAATGCTATAAAGTATTTGATCCTCAATGCACAGCTACCAGATGGCATGTTTAAAGTACCACAGTCTCCTCCACATATAATTGTATGTATCCCGATTTCTGTAAAATCTCACAATCCTAATTAAGATAGTTGTCTGAATGAAAATATTCCATGATGATCATAATAATAATGCTACTGACATGTTTGTGTTTGTGTGAACATGTGTAGGGTGGCAGCACAGATGCAGATGTCTCTATGACAGCCTTCTGCCTCATCGCTTTGCAGCAGTCTCGCCCAATTTGTGCTGGCAGTGTTGTGAGTGTTTCACCTACACACATTGTTTTTTCTCATTTATTCACCCACATGCATACTGAAGACACAAAATTGTACTGCTCTGGACCACACAGTAAGTGTTTCATATAATAAAAATAGGAACACCTGCTGAGCACACACTGGTATTACAGCTGACCTTTTATTGACACCCTCCCTTCAATGTCTATTGCCCATTCCTATGTTAGTAACTTAACAAGACACTGGAGGTTTGTCAGGCCATTGTATGTTAGTAACAAACCACAACCTCTATGGCTCAGCCCTGGGTTAAATGTTGAAGTGTCAGAAACTGCAGTACTTTTAGTGTCCACTTGGGACTGTGTTCAAAGGCTAGTCAATCTCCATAGAAAACATGCTTAAATGACCATGTGATTGTGCTGGTAAACCCCTTGGTGTTATTTATATTAAATTTAGATGTGGGTATTTTTCTGTAATATCACTGTATAGCAAAACAACTTTTGACATTAAGCGATATTAAATACTGTGTCCAAAGAAAAATAACCCCTTGTTTTTTGTGCATTTAAATACACAATTGTTTTTTGTTCTTTCCATCTGTCCAGAGCCTGCCTGGGAGCATATCCAAATCAGTGGCCTACCTGGAGAGGAGGCTGCACACTGTCTCCAATGCATATGCTGTGGCCTTGACATCATATGCCCTGGCAAATGAGAACAGACTGAATAAGCAGATCCTCTACAGATTTGCCTCTTCAGGTTACATAACAGTATTCCGTAAAAATATTGAGACACTAATATGTAGATAGGGAGACATAAAAATTGTGGCCATTTTGGTATCAAATGGAACAAAACTGTGATCATTTATGAAACACTGAAAACCCATATTTAGTTGAAAATAGCACAGACAATGAGAAACAAGTCACAGGATTAAATGTGCAGTTTCTACAGTATTACCTTGAAACAAAACAGCTTTTGAAACAAAATGGAAAGTGAATTTCAACAGCATTATAACATAATAACAAAGTGTCCTTCAGTAATTTACATTGGTTGTTACTGGAGGTTTAACCTGGTAATTATATGATCATAGTACATTATTGGCTATTACCAAACTATTACAAAAACTGTTACCTTACTATTGCTCTACTATAAAGATGTTATTACCAGGTTGTAAAGTGCTGCTGATGTCTGTCTTCCTCAGACTCAACCCACTGGCCTGTAAGTCAAGGTTGGAGTTACACACTGGAGGCCACAGCTTATGCTCTTCTGGCTCTGATCAAGGCTCAGGTGTGTATTGTGTTTAATGCTACACAGCAATTATGAACTGTGTCTTAGTTTTACATTTGTGCTGATCATGGTAAAGAGCACATAGTTTTATGAAGGTAACAGGTGCACCATCATTTCAACAGCTTAAAAACAAACATTATATTTTTGTAGATTACTTCTGTGACGCCAGAGATTTAACCTTTTCTTATCTTCCATTAATAAAGGATTTTGAGAAAGCCAAACCGGTTGTCAGATGGCTCAGCAAACAACAGAGAAGTTCTGGAGGATATGGCTCATCACATGTAACACAGACCCATTAAACTTGACACTTGGATCTACTTCTTGTTTTGTTGTGTTATTTGAAGTCTTCTTTTTTCCAGGCCACCATGCTTGTGTATCAGGCAGTAGCTGAGTATTGGCCCAATGCAAAGGAACCAGAATATGAGCTTGATGTGGATCTCACAATAGAGGGTAGGACAAGGCCTGACAAGTTCAAATTCAACAAAGGCAACCACTATGCAACAAGAACATCCAAGGTAAGATACACAGGCGTCATGATCTCTGGCTCTTAATGTGTTATTTTTTCTGATTTGTGTTTTTGTCTCTATTTTGAATCCAAAAAGGCCAATAACATAAACCTGAATTTGACTGTGACTGCCAAAGGCACCGGAGAAGCAACACTAAAAGTAAGGGCAACATTTTTCATAAATACTATACTGACAGTCAATGAAAACTATCAAGGATTGTTATTGGTTTTTTTGTCAAAATTAGGAGGTGGGGGAGTATGACTGCTTGCTTAGCTGGTGTATTGTGCTGCTGACACACTTCACTGCACATGTGTACTCAGTTTGCAAGATATGGCCCAGGTGCCATTCCAACAATACACAAAGGATGCATACTTAGTGAGTGGCTTACAAACCCTTTTAAAACCCATGAAAAAGGCAGCCACTTTCATTTTTGTGCAAGCCAAAATGCTGTGACTTTCACAAGCTGAATGTCTGATTACACTGGGCATGGTTTAGGCTGGTTTGACACGCAGTGGTAAGGTGAATGGCCTGCTGCCACCCAGCCACCAGGAACTTGGTTAAATACCACAACACCGCTGGCTCTGAGGATCACAGACTGCATCCTGGTTGGGAAATGATTACAAGACTGGATCAGGATCATCAAAACTGGTCCCTCAGTGCCTGAGGGACCAGTTTTGCACTGCCACAGCTGGAGTATCTGGGAGACATAACCCTGCATCAGCAGCCCATCTGTGCAAGCAGTCATTGGATGAATACCACCTGCACTGAAGTGAATGTGGTCATACCCATTACTGACTCTTGTCATTTTGCCTTTGGCGCTAGCTTTCTTCTTCTGGTTAAAATTGTCAACAAGAATTTATCCTTGACAACTTGCCTTGTTATGTCTTTTTCACATAAATTTCAGGGTCTATTGAGATCAAAATTATCAGGCTTTGAATCTATGAATAACAAAATACTCAACAAATCATGACTTGAAAGTTTTCACTGTCACTGTATTATATATTGTGTATTGATATTCTTATTTTGAAACTCATATTATTACTATAATACATGTTCATAACAAAATACTGTACAGTCAAACTCTGTTACTAAACTTTGAGAAAATTCATTTTAGATGAATATTTTAATTTTTGTTACTTTAAACTTGTACTTGTCTACACATCAGAGGAAAATATGGTATTTTCCACTGAACTACATTTATCTGACAGCTTTCCTAGTTGTATTTCTGATCAAGACATTACACTGACACTATAACAAGCTTTCAAAATTCAGTACAATACATTATTATTAAAGATTTACCCACTGTTTCCAAGCAGTGAGTAGTCTTGGTTATATTTCAGGGGTTGTTGGCCAGCTAATTATTTCCCCTAATTATTGTAGGAGCAGGGTTTAAGCTGTTTTATCATGGTGTATGCTAGGTTGGACAGTAAGGAGGGAGAAAATTATTTATACAGGTTGGCACAGCAGAGAAATAGAGATGGGAAG
>JAQQAE010003348.1:0-20384 GCA_029823295.1 Pseudamia nigra | reverse complement strand
CCACCCGGTGTTGGGATTGAACCCAGGACCTTCTAGCTGTGAGGCACGAGTGCTACCCACTGCACCACCGTGTCGCCATAGTTGCCGATTATCTCTAGTTTAATCATCAGTGATTTAGTTTCATAGTTAAATTATCTTTAAGAGCACTACTGTATGTGCTTTACATGGCTGTCAGTGGAAATCAGTCTAAAGTGACAATGGAAATGGCTATTAGAAAAATATTTGTTAAGATCATAAAGACATTAATAAAAATGGCCTTACATATGTTTCAGATCACATACAAACAAGTGTTGACGCATTAAAACTTTGAATGTATGAACATAAACTGTGTGAAAATCAGTGCATTTTGGCAGGGAATCTTACAGGGTGGCTGTTATACGTATAAATGCTCATATTGTTGATCTGGATTTATATGGACTATGTTTAGGTAGTAAAAAAAATAATTTTAGGAAAAGTCAAGAACTGGGGGCCTTCTGCATTTTATTAAAACACGGTAATGAACAGTTAAAAAAAAACAGATAGACTTGAGCCAGTGGCTGCTCTAGTGTTAAAACAAACCACTGTGTCATTCCCTGAACATAAGGGCGTGCTGTCAGTGCATAAGCCTAACTATAGAACTTGTTAAATACCTACATTTGAGGTCAAAATTATTAGACCTCCTACGAAAATCTGACTCTTTTCCAAATGTTTTCCATGCTTCTCACTCCACTTCTAGACACTTGGAAACACTTTAATATCTTTGAACATCCTTCTTCTGCAATTTTCTGTTGAAAAATTGTAAGAATGTACATTTTCCACTGTTGGATCTTAAGAAGGTTCTAAGTAGTTCTTCAAAATGCAAAAGGAAGAAATGGGAGTGAGACAAGAAATATTTACACAAAGATTGTGGATGCTTTGTGTTCATCAACAATCCTTCCTCTCAGATCTGTTTTGTTCTTTCGTTCACACATTTAGACCATTACTCAGTGAAAGAGTGGTATTTTGTGCTATGCCGGAATAAGAAAGTCAGTTCTTCTGAAGGTTAATAATATTGACCCTAGTCATTTTTGTCTTTCTAAAATAATTATGTTTGTGTTTGCAAATAAAAAAATGAAAGGCTTTGTTAAATGTCTCATACTTTTTAAACAGTAATTGAGAAAACAATCTGAAAAAAACAACATTTTCAAAGGGTGGGGCTAATAATTTTGACCGCAACTGTACGTCTGATTATAATTTCTGCCTAGACCTAATAATAAAAATCACTGAATACTGCGTACAATATCTGAAAAGTACCAACAAAATGCTGATTACATACTGAAACATGTATAAAAACTTGCAATAGCAACATTTTATTCTTGCAATTAGGTTGGCAAAATATGCTTTTAGTGTGACCAGTGACCGAAAATATTATTTGACAACAACATTTTCATGTATTACTTGTACTTGAAATAGAAGTTGCCTGTGCATGAACTTGAAGTGTGTAACTGCTCCCTTTGGCTCAGTAGTATCTAACTCTGGCTCAGAACCTCTGAAGAATGTCACTCATGTGGGTGGACAGTGAGGGCAGCGGGGTGGGCCTGAGCGGCAGGGACTGAAATAGCAGAGGCATTTAAACAAGTTAACTAATCAGCGCTCATTATAGACGATGTCTAGCCAGAACACAAACAGAGGCTCAGCAAAGGCTCAGGTTGAACTGACATGGAGACAACGGAGACATGGAGGTTGTTCACTGAACGGGCACGAGCCACGTTCAGTCTTATTATTTAATCACTCCACCCCTGGTAGTACAAATGCTGGCTCCTTATAATCTATAATAAGTGTAGCGTACATCAAAGTAACAGAGTAAAGAGCAGCAAGGAATTGTTCAGCAGGTAAAGTACTTTTACTAAAATAGTGTAATTTGTACAAAGGCAACATACATTTACCTCAAATATTATGGATTCACTCCTCTACATTTGTCTGACAGCTGGAGTTTATTGCTATATTTGCTTTCAGTCCAGAGAAAACCATTGTAATTTTGGTAAAAAACTAAAAGATGACATGTTGCTATGTGGATCAAGAAAATTCTCCTACTTATTTTGCCATGTAAAATTTAAAAACGTCTTGGGTTAGCTGGAAAAGATTAAAACAGGCTTGCCTGTCTGAGGGCATGAAATTTGAACTCACAGGACAGCAACAATATATTGCATTGATTATATTTATATATTCTATACAATTATCATGTCTGTTATGCTGTACACAGTACGTTATACGTTTCTATCATATCATATACTGTATGTACAGTATATGATATGTATGTATATCAACAAATATATGATACATTACTATAGCTAACGGTAATTAATAATATATATGCATTATTTAAAATTAGTCAACTTTAAACCTGTACTGTAGTAAAATGTAACATACACATGAATGAAATAATGAATGAAACATATACATAATAATAACATAATGATCATACATTTTATTTATCTATGACACTTATTTTTATTGCTGGTTTCTTAATCTTACATCTTGTTTTTATATGAGGTTGTCTTTCTTTTTTTATCCTGAGCACTGTACACTTTGTCTTCACAGCAAATTTACACAAGGGTACAATAATAAAGAATCTGAATTTCAACCAGTCACAAAGATTATTTTACTCTACAATGACTGCTTCTACTTTTTATATTTTCAGTACACTTATAGTCCTTATGGTTTCCATAGCTAGAGCTAAGCTATAGTTCAGGCATAAACATTGTGTCAATCATCCATTAACTGATGTTTCTTAATGCAGTGAGGTAGAGAACACTTTTTTGAGTGACAGTGAGCTCTGCTCCTAATACCCTTTGAGCCCCACAGTACTCGTCTCCTTATCTCAAAAGATAATAAGACATTTCCAAACAAGGTACAATAGGTAGCCACCTATCAGGACCCTCAGATAGATAAAAGAAAATTATATGTAACACCTTCATTATGCAGCAGCCTGTGGCTTCCAGAAGATGGAGAATGAGGCCAATAAACTGTTCACCTTTGGACTGAGCAGTCGCAGTGAGTGTTAGTGATGGCACAGGCAGAGATGGCAGAAGGATAAAGATCACATATGACAGAGCAGCAGCTCATGTTTACACAGACAGCGCCATAAGGTAAATAAACTTAGGTGAGGCTTTTGAAAAGACAGTTTGTATGAAAGATTGATTTTGGAAAATAGATGTTGGATAAATACATGGTAAAACCTTTTTGTGTTCAATTGTCGTTGACATGCCAAGGATTAGGGAGTGACTGTTTATTGACATACAACCTGTCCTTATCACATTATAATCAATATTATATAGCTTCAGTTACATCCCAGAGTAGTTAAACAGGTGCACTTTATATTCTGACTGCACTCTGTCGATCACTCTGTCACTTTGCTTGACTGTAGGCCTCATTGCTCTAATGGAAGTCTAAGCTGTTCTGTCGTCAGTGTCGGACCATTGTTCACAGACAGCACATACTAAATGTTGACTGACATCCCATGGTCAACACGTTGATGTGAACGACAGATAGCTGCCTTATCATTATCTTATCACAAGCATCTGCTGGCATAGACGATCTGCTGCTCAGCTCTGCTGACACCCAGCTCTTTTTTATGTTTCTAACTGCTGTGCGTTAAAAGGTCATGATGGCAGTCATCACACCATAAGCTGATGATCCAATTGTTTGAGAGAAAATACATCTATCCATGTTAATCCAACACGCTAATTAAATCCACTCACTTATCTACACGGACATACTTAGAAAGATTCACACACAGAGAAACATACAAAACACAGCACTAGTCTGGAAAAGTGAAGGGAAAACAGCCCAAGGAGAGACAATAGACTGCAAACAATGAGGACAAATGACTGGCTCCAGTCTGGGAGACATGCTGTTTGGACATTATAAACCGCACCAACAGTTACAACTAAGGAAGTCACATACACTATATCAAAATAACACAGTAACATAAGTATCTGTGTTTAAGTACAGGCAATTCTGTGACTTAAATATAACTGTAAAGTAACTTTTGAATAAGCTGTAAATTGATTTTTTGGCTTTATTAGAATATTAGTAGGTAACACAGACCGTTTTGCAAAATGAATATTTTTTGTTTATTACTTTTAATATATTTTTATTTGGATGTATTTTTAAAATGTATAGATTGCATACATTATGATACATGTTTAAAAAAGTTTACCTTTTTTTGGAGAAAAAACATTTGAATTTACTGCATTATTTAATGCATGAGATCACCATTGTTTCAGACAAGTTAAGAATACATTAGTGTCAAAATACTTCTTAAAAACTCAAAACAAAAATCTCAATCCTCGTCTTCAAACAATAATCTATTAACTACATCTATATTGAACACTTCCTTTAAATAGAGACACTATTAAATTATTACTGTTGGTCCTTCTGTGAATAATACCATGGTTCTTTCATTAGTGCTAATCTAAACAAACTGATATGAAGACATGGGTTGGAGATATGAACCGTGTGAGAGTCTCTTAAACAGGAAGTCAGAGTGAAAAAGAAGTTCAAAGTCACAAGAAGAAATCAATAGACAGTAGCTCTGATAACAACCTACTGCCTTGTGATTATTTGCCCAATTCACCATTAGAGGGCACCACTGGTGTTGTTTCCTCTGTAAACATGTCAACAATAAAGGAGACACAGGAGATAATGTTGAGGACATGGGGCAAAGTCTGTCTCATCCACCCAGTGGTTTTCTTTTGCTGTTAAAACAAAATGTACTGCCATGAACCCCTTTGTGTACTTTCAGGTGACATCAGTGGGCAGACCTGAAGCAGCCGATAACACTGACAACACCGACTCCCATGTATTACCTCACATTGCTTCTGAACATGCAGATACATCCAGTTATTATCTGAATGAACTGCAGTTAAGGGCAACCAAAGAAATGTGTGATAATATTGTGAGATATGATTAGAAATGACTGCTGACTGAGCTGAAGTTGCACATAATTTTTGATGTCCGGTCTATACAGCTTTTTCACACAGCTGTAAGACATTTTGATAAAATGCCATTATCATTTTCTTTTCCCTGCATCTGCGTCAGTATCTGCTTCCAAACTGTTTGTGCAGCCGCAGAAATTCCAGGGTTGCTTGAGGTTAATAAAACTTTTTTGGGATGACTTTCACATATTGTAACAATTTTGACTGCAAAGCCCAGATGGTGTTCTATTTTATTAAACAAGATTAATTTTCCACTCATGAGCTGACTGGCTAGGAGGCCATTCATGGTCCAACTATGACAGGTTGTAGTGTGTTCAGCTGGATTGGCCCTGGCATTTCATCATGCTGATTTATGTCTTACATACAGAGACACTGACTAGGATTCACACTGACAAATGTGCATGTATAAAGTAAAAATATTTAAAATGTGTCCAGCTTTGTGTCTTAATCTATAACAAGACTTCCTGTTTTTACAGATCTAATGTAGAGAAACACCAAATGGTGTTTACAGCCATGACACATATTTGATTACAAGCACCAAAAAGGTGTCCAAGATGAAATATTAATCCCATTTTTCTATAAATATCCATAAACACAGTGTCGTCAGCTTGTATACACACTCTGCAAATCATTACACATACAGAAAGTTTGGACGCACCTTCTAGTTCAAAATTATTTTATTTTTTTACTACTTTCAACGTTGTCGCCTTTGGCTTGCTCGTGGTGGTTCTGTTGGGTTTGTTCTCTGTATAGTCATGAGGTCTCGGCCTCGAATTGTGAAGCGCCTAGAGATAATCGGTGACTATGATTGGTACTATACAAATAAAGATTGATTGATTGATTGATTGTATGTTAATACTGAGGACATCCAAACTGTGAAAGAACACAATTACGTACTGTAGTAAACAAAAAAGTGCTGAACTGGGGCAGTGGTGGCCTAGAGGATAGAAAAGTGAGCTTGTGTTCACCAGCTTGAATCCCTGGAGCAGCAGGTGGGGAAGCTGAAGGCCTCCTCACCCTTATCATCACCACTGTGGGCCCGTGAGCAAGGCCCTTAACCCCCAAATTCCCCCAGGCTGCACAGTGGCTGCCCACTGCTCCTCAGGGATGGATCAAATGTAGAGATCAAATTTCATAAATATATCTATTCATATACAGTATGTGACAATAAGGCTAACTGAACCTATACAACACAGAGTATGTGATATATTTTAGATTGTCCAAAGTAACATTGATGACTTATGACATTCTCTCATGTGATTCACAAGGCTGCCACAAGAAGAGGTTTTCAAATCACAGGTGAGTTCATTTTTGCCATTTCTTCCCTTCTGAAAGCACTTCAAACAAAGGTCAGTCAATTTGAAACATTTTTTCAGTTTTGCTAATTTGTTTTCTGATTTAGTTCACTTTTAGTCATTTTCCTTAGTTATTTGTGCCTTTTACTTTTTTCTGATTATTTTTGTTATTTTGCCTTTTCCCTTTTTGTAAAGTACTATAAATTTATTGTCACCTCGTCCTGTCAGTTTACCTTTGTAGGGCAGCGTAGTGGACACCATGCAAGAAGGGCTTAATGTACAAAATTGAAAATAAGTTTACAAAACAAAGAAAAAACACTGAAGAAGAAGGTGTGTCCACACTTTTGACTGGTCACGTAGGTGTTCAGCACAGCATATCATTCACATCATTTTCATCAAACCATACACATCCCTATGGAAGAAACCGCTCCACAGATTTTTCTTTTAATTTGTCATCCATCTGTATGTCTTAAAAAAACCCTGGCAGACAAGAATGAAGCAAATTATGTGAACACATTACAATGTGTGAGACCCCTGAACTGGCAAACAGACAAGCGTTGAAAGCACTTCCTTATGACCTCACACAAAAAATGTTATGCTTTTCATCTTGAAGACATCATCAACTTGGGGTCAAAGCCCACTGCCACTGCCCCTGTGTGTGCTCACACCAGAAAACCCTAGTGGGATGCAAATTCCCAACATTTCCAGATAATAGCTGATGATGTTGCGCTGAAACAAGAAAGGGGAAGGTATCCTGCTTTTCTGCACCTAACCCTCCTATCAATAGAGGCATAGGATGAGCTCCAAATAAAACAATCTTCCCCTTGCCTGGAACGCATCTTAGGCTTTATTGTGAGCAAAGGTCTGCAGCAGCTGGCACTGAAAGGTCCGAGGCTGAAATAATCTTATCTGCCATCAGCTATAAATATTTGACAGAGAAGGGAGAGATGAGGAGAGAGGAAGAAGAGAGGAGGAGGACAGACAGGCAGGGGCACAGGGGGCTTTAGAGGACCTTCTTGAAAACCCAGTGACAACTGCGCCTTGGAGATTTCTAACAAATTAAAAACTGAGCCAAGCTGAGGATTTGATGGTCTTTTCGAAGTAGGAACAGATTAAGATGCACTTTATAGGCATGTTTTGGTTTCTTGGCTGGTCAGAAAAACCTGTAGCACAGCACTGCACAGACTGTACTTACTCTATGCTCTATGTTCTTTGTCACATCCCAGGCTCATTCTCATATGGAAACACAGGTGGTACTACAAATAAACACCGTAAAACCATCTGGACAGCTTTTATATTTGTGGAACGCTCTCATAACACTCTTAATCAAAGGAAACAACCTCCAAAACACATTTCAGGTGGTCTGTGCAAGTGTGTGGGTGGATGGGCGGTTTGTAAAGTGAAGGGGGGGGGGTTATTCTATTCTTACATCCAGCTACGTCAGGTTTTTTTTTAATTCATTCCATATTACCTACCAACTTGTACTGTTTCCCTCTGAAGCTCATGATCCAAACCCTCACACAAAAGGAGAAGATTATAGGAAGAGTGGAAAAACAAAACTAATTACTCGAGGTATTTCGACCAGCCAATGCTACTTAAAATGTCATTACATGGGTTTAGCGCATTGGCTGAGGCTGGGATGGCTGTAAATCTCACACTGGCAGACCTGTTCCTGGTGTAAAATCCTCTGAAAATGACAGCCAGAGAGAAACGTGGTCTGGACCAGGAGATTAGTATCATGTCATTTGAAAGACTCTGTTGGCATGAAACAAAGAAATTAAACTTAAAATGTCCTCCTTGGTACATCTGGAAGAAGTCCAATATGTCATGTCAATATTCAAGCAACTCTCCCTCCATTTTGTAGAGATGCTGTAATTACCTCTTTGTATACTGTAGACACTTTTTTCATTTTTGCAGTTGGTGTTTGACATGTGGCTAACAACAAGATGCAGGCAGGTTACAGTTTCATAGACTTTAGGCATACATTATCTGTCAAAAGTTTGGACACAACTTATCTTTCAGTGCTTTTTCTTTATTGTCATTATTTTTAACATTGCACATTATAATACTGAAGACATTCAAATTGTGAAAGTACACATATGGAATTTTGCAGTAAACAAACAAGATCCAGAACTTGTTTAATACTAGATTGTCCACATTTAGCTTTGACAGATAACTTTGGCAGATTACCTGGCTAATCACTTAGAGTGGACCACAAAAAACCATGGACTACAAGCCACATTGCCAGCATCATCGACTGCACCTTTAACTGAGTGTTTCTCACTATGCAGTGGATTTATATGGTAGTTGTACTAGCACTAATAGGGCTATCAACTCTGTATCCAGCCTTCCTCTGCACAAGATAACTGGTGGTCTAAAACACATTAAGAAGGCAAGAAATAAAATCTTGACAAGATGTACCTGTGAAATGAAAAACGTCCTGGGTGACTATGTCGTGACTCTGATAAGAGAATGCCTTGAATGTGTAAAACTGTCAACAAAGCTAAATGGGATTACCCATTGGACCATCTAAGATATAAAATATGTTCTGGGTTGTTACATTTTTTTTACTACACACTTCCATGCGTAAAATAATTTTAAAAAATAAAATAAAGAAAAACCACTGGATCACCAAAGCAGTAGATGTATCCACACTTTTGACTGGTAGTGTAAAACTACTTGGTTAGGGTTGAGTGAGGGATTGACATAAAATCCACGAACTTCAAACTGAAAAACCTCTGAAGCTGGACTCAAATCCCAGGCCCTCTCATGGAAGTCGAGGTAACCTCTGCAGTTCACCTCCTGATATTTTTGCCCCTCTCTTCACCACCATGATCGCAAAACACATTGCATAGCATATTAACTGCCCATGAAAAATCAAACAGGCTTCTACACTGAAAAGACATTTAACAGTGAAATACCCACGGTGCTTGTGTGCAATGCAGTGAGAATGGGCTCCAATATCAATTTTAACAGCTTGTTGGATCATTTCAAGTCTGTAGACACACTTAAAACAAACAAAGTTTACTTTAAAACCCAATGAAATTCTCGACATCTTTAAAAAAGTTATTTAAAACCCCCACAACACAGGTAGCGACATTTTACAAGGACATCTTGCCGTTTAATCACCAATTAACTACTGTAAACTGTTATCTTTGGGTGGATGCACCTTTGAACACTATCACAGGTGAAGAGACGCACACAAAGGCTGGTAAAGCCATAAAATTAGGGTAGCTATTTGACAAAAGGCAGATACCAGTCTGTATAAGGCAGAGGTGAAGGCTGTGCATTGAGGGAGCTGATAAGAGCAGCTCATCTTTCTCAGGCCACTGGCAGTTGGAGGAGAGCTCTCTTTAAAGTTTCAATGCTTATCTGTACCGACCCGATTTCTCTCCTTCCATGATGAGCAAAATGAAGTGAAGGGGTAGTTTCAGTGGAAAAAAAACAATGCCTTCATACAAACACTACCATTTCTCAAGAAAAAAGACATACAGTAAAGTTTAGAAGTAATAACTGAAATAGAGGGGCTTATTTTTCATTGTGACAAATATGTGGAAATTTATCCTAAAATAAGGGAGTTTGGAGTGGACTGATCCATGTCGAGTGATGCTTCCAAAGAACCTTTACCCCACATCTAATTCATTCATGTGTAGGAGTAAAAGATCCAAACATTTCATAAGAGCATCTACCTCAGCCAGAGTTTAGAAAGGGGGACTGCTTATGCAATATGACAGTAAAACTCCTACCATAAACTACTGTTTATGTCCCGGCTATAAAACTAAGGTGTGTTTCCTCTGCCTGGTTGACTGCATGTTGTCTGTAGTCCTTCCATCATTTCACAGTCTCTTTATAAGCCTGTCTGTAAAAGAATCAAATGCAAATGTTTGGGAATAAAAAGCAAACACGAGCCACTGTGCTTGTGGTGAATGCAGAGTTAATTATGATTATAATGTTGTTAAACTGAGGTTTGGACATGTTACTTGTGAGAGACTTTATCCTCTATAATGTGTTGGATTTCCTGAAACTTTGATTTGTTTTTTGGACATTGCCAGTCAAAAGTTTGGACAGACCTTTTCTTTCAGTGGTTTTTTGTTATTTTTATTATTTTCAACACTGTACTGTACATTCATACTGAAGACATCCAAACTGTGAAAGAACATATATGGAATTGTATAGAAGACACAAAAGTGTGTAACAACCCATGTTTTATATTTTGGATTGTCAAAAGCCATTTTTAGCCTTGACGATAGCTTTGTATTCGGTCATCATATTCATGAGGTAGTCTCCTAGATTGCTTTTTAAATCACAGGTGAACCTTGTCATGGGACAGTCATTTGTGCTATGATTGTCATCTTAATGTGTTTTAGCTCATCAGTTGTCTTCTGCAGAGGAAGGATGGGTACAGAGTCCTACTGTACAAATTCATATTATGGCAAGAACCAGTCATTTAAGTAAAGAAAAAGGATAATCCAAAAAATATCAAGAACTTTGAATGTGTCCCCAATTGTAGTCACCAAAACTATCAAATGTGTAAGAATTACCAGCCTCAGGACCAGTGACATTCATCATAAGAGCCAGTTTCTTCATAGAGTTTAATGGTTTTGGCGACTCAACTCGGGGAAACATTCACAGATCTTGAAATTTTTTAGATTGACTCAGCTTCATTTCCTAAAGTAATATTGCTATAATATAGGTTTCTATGGTAGTTTTAGGGGCACTAATAGGGTTAATGACACTTCACCCTCTCTACCTCTGCCAATTGATGGCCTGAAGCACGTCCAGAATTCAAGAAATGAGTGGTTCACCCTTTTTGTTTATGACATACATAACATGTTCTTTCACAGTTTGGATGTCTCCAGTATTAATGACCAATGTTGAAAGTAATGAAAACAAAGAAAAAAAAACAGTAAAGAAGAATGTGTGACTAAACTTTTGACTGGTATTACATACAGTATAAAGTCAGTATAGGTTATTTGCTTCAAGAGTATCTTTTATCACATCATCCACAGGACTTTTCCATCATGTCCCACTTGGCAACATGTGTTTGGGTTTAGATTAAACAGGAGGACAAAGAGAAAGTATGTTACCAGTTATTGGAAGTGACAATGAAGCAACCCACTCTGTTTCATTCAGCTCCTGTCTCCACTGTGATGATGTATGGTGAAAGAAACTGCTCCAAAAGCAACAAAATCAGTATCTAAAGTGTCACGGTGCTATTAGAATTGCATTAAAAACCTGTATAAATATGCCATGTCCCTTGACAGGTTCAGCCGTGCAGAACAGGACTTCCTGCTGGAGAACGTACAGTAGATGCAGTTGTGGAGAAGATGAAGCACACAATCCGAGACTGGGAGGTGATTTAATACAGCTAGCATTTAGAAACAACAAAGCACAGACAAAGCAGCCACTTGGACCATGCTTCAAAGACCAGTGTGTTAAACACTTGCAGAAAGACATTCTTTGGACTCATGATCATTCGAAATATCGGGAAAGAAGAATTAGGGAGGAAGTTGAGGAGGAGGAAGGCAGAGACTAAGACAGAGAGGAAACCAAACACACAAAACTGTCAGCCTGATGATACCGCAGCTACATGAGAAGGAGGGAGAATTCACTGTCCATTTTCACAGAGTCTAGTTTAATCTACTGAGTCCATCTCTTCTTCATGTCTTCCTGTCAACTGAGCAGGCCACAGATATGCCGCTTTTGAATTAACAATAATTCAACGCAGGTCAGTTAGTGTCCCGTGGCTCCAAATGACCTGATGAACATAACCAAAGTGCTGACTCAGCAAATAAAAAACGCCAGAAATCCACTCTGTCTCTCATCAGGTGGCTCAGTTCAGTTCCTGTACCAAATCTGAAACTCTGGCAGCCTCCATTTCGGCCTGCTGGATCAGGCCCACTGGCACCGACATCTAAGGGCCTGTACACAATATAATGTGAAATAATAAACTTCCTCAAAGTATCAGTTCTGTAAGTCGGAGCCAGTTTAGCATGTGGTTTAAGGAGGCTTTTGTTTAAAGAATTAAAGGCAGATTGTTAGGGACACGTCATTATTAAAAGCAGATCAAACATAATATCTGCAATTCTAAGTGTTTGGACTGTACCAGATTGCAGTCACACCTTGAACATGAGAGGGCACCAGCTGGATGATCTCTGCCTGTGTTTTTACACAAAAATGGGGAAGCACAACACTCTAATACTGAAACAACTTAATCATGTTTTAAATAAGGTTTTCCCCAATGGGAAACACAAGGTTAAGACACTTTCAAATTCTTTAGTTTCCCACTTCAAATGAACATGATTTCATCATGCAAAATCTGAACTTCAGTGTCCAACAAATCTGCAAATGCAGGAGGTGGAAGTATTGTTTTTCATTTTAGGTTTTCTGATTAAAGCACAAAAACATAGCTTACTTTGAAAGAGGTAATTGGAGAAATTTCAGTGTCTCAACCTTTAGCTGTAAATGCTACTGTGGCAAGAACAGGGTGTTTTTCCTCCTAATTATTTTACCAGTCCCGCTCTGAGTGATTAATCAAAGTTAGGAAAAGCCAACCATCAACTGGGGCATGTTTTGCATTTCCTCCTCTTTCGAAGGATCCTTCTCAGGCCTGGCTGCTTGGCCTTATTACAAGTTAATTGAAACCTTGTTTAGAAATACCAAGGTCAACATTTCCAGCCATGTTATCCCAATTAGTCTGCAATGAATCCCTTTAAACAGGGGGTATTGAGTGGCCGACCCGATGTGCTACTTGAATTCCCAGCGGGACACCCACATTCAGGGGCCTGGGAATGAGAGAGTGGGTGACGGCAGAGGCAGAGTCACTGGGTAGAGGGGTTAAAGGAAGGGAGAACACTGGGTATTGCCACTAACAACAACTTTATTATGCACTCATTTTCTAAATCTCATCAGCTTTCTAATGTATCCCAGTACTGGACAGACACAATAACAGTGTTTATTTAAACTTTGGAGTTGAGTTACACTTTTATACAAATACAGCTTTACTCGAGGCACGCATTACAGCCATTTCAATTATCTTTCAATTTTAAAAAGTGCCAAAAATCCCCAGAAAAGAACAAATGCATTCAATGTGCCTTTGAAACAGGACTTTTGGTTTATGTAACTAAAGGTATTCGTGTGCCGTGGAAGTTATTGTTCAGATTTTCATTCCGGCAAAAGGCTTTATCAGCTGATTTCACTGATTAGAGAAGAGGGAAGAAGAGAAACTGATTAGTGAAATCAGTTGGTGCTGTAGGAATAAAAACCAGGACATTCATTGCATAGAGGAACTGTACATGATTGCGAAACACTGTAAATCATGTCTATTTATGTCCATTCTATATCATGTCTGTGGCTGCAGAACATGAGTACATACTTTTAAAAACAGCTTGATGACAGAAGTGCTCTAATCATTGCTGTGCATTCACACTGTAACACGTCTGGTATCAAATGAATCCAGTCCACATGACTCAACGATCAGACAGAATTATGGTGTAAAGCTTTGTTACTGTTAATCCGTTTTTCCTGAGCATCTAATCTAATGTATCTGCAAAAATTGTGAAATTTCAGCAGAAGTAATGAAACATGTTATCCAGTGCCTAATATGAACAAAATGAAGTCAATAGGCGAGCAATCAACAACAGATGCCATCGTAAAATTATTTGTATGTGTAAGATTAAAGTGTTGAAATGAAAGATAAAGTGTTTTGTTTCTGAAAGCCTTGTGATGTCAGTCACATTCCTCCATTGATGAACCCCACTCGTGTGTGCATGCATGCTGTAAAGACAGAGCACAAACATTCTGATGGCTGATTACAGCTCTCAGAACAACTCACAGCATCTGGAAAGGAACTATGCAGTCATTTCTTAAAAATATCAAGCAGATTCTTTTCGACATTTTCATCTGATTATACTCCAAGCATTAGAGGAGAGCTTGAATTCTGCTTATAGTCAAGTACAGTTTTCCTCACTGTTGTTCATCTATCTTGTAAGGGAGTGAAACCAGTTGTTATACCATGAAAAATAACATTCATATAAACTCATACGCTTTAAGACACTGGGTCCCACAAAATATGCTTAAAGTGTTGAGTGGTCAATAAGTTTTAATGGAGTTTTATTGCTTTTTATCCCTTGTTTGACTGTAAAGTACTTTGTTTTCCATGCCAAGCACTATATAAGTGTTTAATTTAGGTCCAATCCCAATGTCCAGACTCATGGACTTTGAGATACGTCCCACTAAGTCTGTGAAGGCTTAGGGCCATTCCACTGTCAAATCATCAAGTGCACGAGGGCTGTCACACAGGCATTTTGAGCTTTATATGCACACTTCCCTAAGTCCACATTTCAGCAGACTCTGCCGGAGGAAATTACAGACAGTTCATACTGTTGTGATGTCAGCTGAATGCATTCAAACAAAAAGGTCACTGATATGCTAGAATTTACAAAGAATCACTTAACTGGTACCAGAAACACAAGAGGATGCAGATTGCACACATTTATTCATCAACCATTTCTTTTCATTTTTGCTGTAGTGATGTTGTTTTACAAAAACTATTTAGCCACTACTGCTCCTCTGCTGACAAAGGCAACTGTCTGGAAGACGTTCAGATCAGGCTGTCAGCCCCTCCAGTCCCTTGGTTGAGAGTAAAGTTAATTTTTTTTTTTTTTTTTTTAAACATCCCAAACCCACAATATTAGGAAACATACACTGGAATTGACAAGGTAGTGGATATTTTGCAAAGTGCTGTCCTATTCCTGTTTATTTTCAGTGCTTGCAGCATCCAATCATTTACCATTTGACATTAATTGAGTCTGAAAGGGTTTAGTGATTAATGCATGTGGTGGACTTTGGGATCTGGACATACTGTTAATATTATAATAAAATGACACACGAACCACATGCATCTGGAGAGAATCTAGGTCCACAGTGCTCTCTTTAACACCTAAATATCAAAAATAACAAAATAAATCATTACCATTCCCTGTGTAGCCATGACTTCATAGCTCATATTATAATAAATTGAATATATATAGGAGTGCGGTAAAGACAAATGAGGGTAAATTGGTATGAGCTCAATGAACTATACCACTTGAATGTTATTGATGTTAACTTCCTAAAAGAAAATATTTTTGCTGTAATTCTGGTTCAATTGAGCAAAGCCAGAAGCTTCCATCACACATGGATGACTACAGAATGAGCAAAGACTTGGTGTGAAGACTGCATGTAGAAGTGTGACATAGGATTAAGTTATATCTGTGTGGTTAATATCAATATATCTGTGATGTGAGTAATGACGCGGCATAACAATAAGGCAGTTAAGGGGAGCTCCCTGTTGTGATTTCACAGCTTGCAAAAACATAAGCAGACAGTGTCATTATTTTGCCTTAAAGCCACCACGGCTTCTTCTTTCACTGCATTTCCACTCCAAATACACAGATCACTGCGCAAGGTTAAGAAAGCAGGGCCTGTGTATTTTGGCAGGTGGAATATATTCTGAAAGAGAAACAAATCTGCTATATTTAGTTTTTGATGGCTGAGTGAGCTGAGGGAACCAGGGCTTGCACTGGTACACTCCAGAGCCAAAGGACAGAAGGACAGACTGCTGCATGACAGAGGTGATACAGGAGATACAAACCACATGTCTGCCGTAATGTCACACAAATTATGCTAAAAATGGATGATGCTGTGTGCAGTTTCAAAAAGGAATCTGGTGAGGTGAGGATTCAGAAGGAAGCACAGATCTGTCATTCATATTACACTGAAAGGAGCACAGAACCCATCCTCCTGCCAGACAGTGACAGAATCAGAGTTGACATCTCTGTTTCCACCTCCACTCCACACAGCACAACCCGCCCGGCAGATTTACAGCGGAGTGTGGAAGCAGCAGCTGCCTGCACCAAGCAAGAAGGAAGCTAATCTTGTTTACATTCAATCTGCTATTTCCTCCCCTCTGAAACCTTGAGAGAGCAAAGTCATGTAATACTTGTATTAAAAATAAGTGTAGCAGAAATGGGCCTACTGGCAGCATGCAGCAAAAGACTTTTGTGGCCTGGCCAAGAGGGCCTGCGGCGAAAAGCAATCGATACGCGCAATATTCCAGCACATACTCTTGAATAACAATAACCCACATTTAGACCTACACCACAAGTCCTCGACCTGCTCCAGAGAAAATAAGGGAACCTACTTTCTGTGTCTATGTCAATTGGAGTGAGTTGGTGAATATGATGAAATGTAACATTTGCTCGTATGTGCTGAAGTGTGTGTGCGCCTGTGAATGTCACAGTGTGTATCTTAATACAGTAGGTAAAGAAAATATAATAACATGATCATTTCACATTCAACAGTACAAGCCCTCGTTCAGCAGATCCATCAAAATACCTCAGAATGACATCTTGTGATTTTGGTATTATGATGATCAGCTGTAATTGATGGTTATATTAAGTAAGATGGTAGCGGTAAAACTTATAGTCTGAGTTATACTGGGTTTTTCTATAAGTCCACAGTACACTGAGTTAAAGGTCAATACAACTTCCCTTATTTTATGATTCTCCTATATCAGAATAAAACTGCCTGGAGCCCTGTAAAGTTCTTTTTTTCTTAAAAGAGTAGATTGTTGTTTGGCTCAGATGTCAATGAGTTTTTTTCCCTGTAGCACATGCTGGCCGCATTGCAGGAGAAAACAGTGCCAGAAATAGAGGCTTGCAGGAAACAATAAGCCAAAACTGCAGCCATCACAACCCTCTGGTGTGCTCTGGAATGAGACAACTGAAACTTCCTAAAAAGGTGAGAAACAGTTCAGAACATAAAGGCAAGTTCAACCCGTTCACACATGGTGTCTACTACACTGTCCTACAAAGGCATAGTGACTGTAAGGAGGTGACATGAAATTTATCATATTACAAAATTAAGGCAAAAAGCAAGCAAGTAAGTCAGTGAGTATTTTCACATAAAATAGACAAAATAATTAGCAAAATGGAGCCATATTAGAAGCAAAAGATCCAAAACAGTAAAGAAATGAGTAAAAGTGAAAAAAACTGAACAATACAATCAATAAATCAAAAAAGCCAAAAAAAGACCAAAAATGAAAAAACAATGAGAAAATGAAGAAAATTTGAACAAAAGTAGAAAATAAATAAACAAAATAAGAAGTAAAATGACGAAACCAATCATGAAAATCAAATGAATTAGACACAAAAAAAAGAATGAACCAAAATAAACAGAATAAGAAGTTAAGAACAAAGGAACAAAAGAGAAGAAAAATTTACAAAATAATCAAGCAAATTAACAAAATTAGATACAAAAATAAGAAATAATAATTAAAAAACATAAACCAACCAGTCAAGAAAATGTTTTTAGAGAATGAACACAAACAAAAACCTAAACTTAAAAAAAAAGTTCTCTGTTTCACTATTTGCTGAGTTTCTGCATTTTGAATTTGCATGGTAGTGTAGTTATTCACAGAAATTAAAGCCACAATATTTGCAATAGCAAGCAACCTTTGTTTCATATTCTGAATACTGTGCTTTTTTCTCTCTCTTACGATTGTATTTCCCCCTCCCCCACTTTTTCCCCAAACTGCAAGGCGCAAGCTCAGTTCACTGTCGCATGTGAATTTCCCCTTTTTGTGGGATCAATAAAGTATATCTATTCTATCTATTCACAACTATGGACAATTTAGAGTAGTCAATTCACCTAGCGCATGTTTTTGGTTGTGGGAGGAAGCCGGAGTACCCGGAGAGAAAATGTGAACTCCACACAGAAAGGCCCTGCTCCCTGGCATTGGGATCAAACCCCGGAGGCACGAGTGCTACCCACTACACCTCTGTGCAGTGGGTAGCACTTGTATAATAAAACATACTTATTATTGTATTTCCCTTAAATGACAGGACGCAATCCAACCACTATTTTAATGATTGTTTAGAAGCATCACAGGGCTGGGAATGTCATTTCCCCAGTTTTTTTTAATAATTAGTGCATGAAAGAGTTATTGAAAAGTCTAAATTGTACAACAGAAATGAGAAATACCCAGAGCACAGTGGGGATGAACACAAAGGAAACAGCCACTGGTAAAGCAGTGTCAAACCCAGTTCCTTACTAGGCACAGCTAACCGTAAATGAAAACTATGGCTGGGAGTACACCTCCCTCAGGTGTCATATGCCTTTGATTTTTCCAGGACTGCCTATTTGCCCAGAATCCCAAAGCTCCCTCCCTTTTTCATGGAAGTTTGCTGGCTTTATGTAAGGTCTGGTACCGTAGCAGCTTGTTCCTGCACATGCACACTATGTCTACAGCTGGATGCCCAAAAAAATTACATCTGACTATGTAATGAAACCAGCTGCAGCCACTAGAGTTACCACTCTCACATTTGTCTGATGTTTAAGAAGGAACAATCAAATGTGGTGAAACAAAAAAGGAGAAGTTCATATCATAAGTGGTGATTTTGTGTAAGTACACTGGGAAAAAAAACACAAAGCTGATAATATAAGCAACAACTGGAAGGAAATAGGAATAAAATCAGACAAAAAAATGCAACGGAAAAGTGCGTTCTTTTTACGGAAACTAAATTTCAAACTGAAACCATGTATTCACCACATTAAAGGGCTGCCATTCTTTAGACAACCACCGGTATGCAGTGTGGATGCCAGGGCAGTGTTTTCCATTAGATTTCTCTGTTTTTTCAGTTGATCTGGCAAATTAACTTACAATAGGCTGAACACAAGATGCAGCCTGGAAAGGAGCATAGCAGCAAATTGCATTTATCAAAAACACTCACTGAGACTGTTTACTTTATGTGATCTAATAAAAAAAAGCTCATGCTGGGAGTGTTTCAGTGATTGCATATGGATATAGGAGAACAGTAAGCCCCGAGTACGACCACTTAGACCACATGAAGAAGGCCCGCATTTAAACTCCATCACCGTCATTTGTTTATCACTTCGACTTATTCATGGTATCTTTGTGAGGCAGTTTTTCCCATGCTGCTTTGCCTGACGGGGTTGTGATTGCTCATTCAATGTCACATTCTTCAGGGATAACTGTGCTTATAAAAGTTGTAGGTCATATCCTCGCTGACCATTTAACACTGCTAAATTTAGGCGTATGAAATGATTACTTCCAGACAAAAAGAACTGTCATATTCAATTGAAGGGCAAGCATTGGCACAGACATTTTTTAGCTTCCTACCACAGCTTTTATAGACTTCTGCTGTGGGTTAAATAAGAGAGAAGGCAGTGTGTAAGTCAGACAGCTTCCACTACCACCCAGTACAAACAATTTCATCTAAAATGCTGTTTTATTGCCCTTTCTCCTTAGCAGAGAAAATCATTAGAACAACACTTGGGATGTACCCATTTTTGTCACTTCATTTCTCACATTTTGTGTTTAAAAAATTATAGGTGCCATTGCTTAGTTTCTTGGATGAACCAAAGGAGCATTTTTGGCTCAGATATGACGAGGACAGGGAACTAGATCAGACGAGATCCTCTGTACTTCAGTGAGAGAAGAAGGACTCCGCATAAGCCGGTGTAAGATGAACAAGAACAAGGATGACCCTACGAAATGCATCACCATTACACACTATTATCCAATCGTTTTCTCCTCCCTCACAGCCCTGATGGAGGAAAAGTATGATGAACTTTGCAGACTCGTTGGCTCTAAATCAAACAAAAATAAATCTAAGGTGTTTCTTTCGCTCTTGCTGCTTGCACCTTTCTTTTTAAACTATTTTGCTGTTACATTTGTTAAATTTGAGGTTGAAAATGGTTTATTGTGCTATATATATACATATTCCAACCATACTAAATTGAGACCCCTGCCCCATAGCTCCATCCTCATGCCTCAGTCCAGCTCAATCTCAGCCAACAGAGGTTCTCAAGGGTCATGGTTCTGCAGTTTTTATAGATCTCTTTAAATCATCAAGTGCTTAGTAAAAACGGTTAAGTGTCCAAAAAGTAAAACAATGCAGCCAGGTAAGTAATGGGGTGCTTATGCTCTGTAGACGGCAGACCACCCAGCCAGTCACGGCTGCATCGGACTGTTTGCAGCTGTTTGGTTCCAAACCAAGGGCGTAGGTTTGGTCTCAACATTGGTCGGGACGATATAACAGCATAACCTGCATGTGCACTTTTTGCT
>JAQQAE010003347.1:0-20384 GCA_029823295.1 Pseudamia nigra | reverse complement strand
TAATTCCTTGGAAATTCTTTTGTACCCTTCACCTGACTGATATCTTTGAACAATGAGATCCCTTTGATGCTTTCGAAGCTCTCTGTGGACCATGGCTTGTGCTGGAAGATGTGGCTACAAAAATGTCATGAAAAGCCTAATACAACAGCTGAACTTTATTTGGGATTAATCAAAGGCACTTTAAACGGTGACAGGTGTGTGCTCACTCCAATTTAACATGAGTTTGAATGTAACTGGTTAAATCCCAACGGAGCCACATCCCCAGTTATAAGAGGGTGTGCACACTTGTGCAACCTCATTATCTAAGTTGTTTTATTTTTACTTCACCTCCCTAAAAGATTTCAGTTTGTTTTTCCAATTGTGTTGTACAGGTTATAGGTCACATTAAAAGGTGGAAAAAGTTGTGAAATTATTTATCTTGGTGTCAATTTTTTTTACATCACAAAAACCTGGCATTTGAACAGGGGTATGTAGACTTTTTATATCCACTGTATATGCAGTATAATCTTTTATCTAACTTACATGAGATATCATTTCACGTTATCTTTTTGGTGTCGGCCAGACAAGTTGTACTGGTAAAATGTAACCCAGTACAACCTGCCACATGGACGGAGGGTTGGCATCTAAACTGGGTCCCCTACCAATACACACTAGTGAGCGGGGCGTCATGTCACCCAGCAGAAAATCAAGATCTATCTAAGGGTGGATGAGCTCCTTGTGATTGATCACCAATAGTGGTTCTAATGCTTATGATGTATTCCAGTTGCCTCGGAACTCAAGAGGTTGGAACCGGGGGTGACCTAAACTCTGAATTTCTTGCATTCCAGCTTCAAAGACAGGAAATCGTGGATCCGTACTGGAAAGCTGGCTCATTTGGAGTATAGACAACTTCCAAACAAATGTGGACTCTATGTGATAATAACTTTACATGGTATTTTGCACATACAAACAGAAAAGAATCATACAATGGATAAAAATGAACAGTACTATGTGTATGACTGCCAAAATACACTACCCAGCCAAAAAAAAAAAGTTGCCACCAGAATTAAACCAAGTAAATACAGCAAGAGCATTTCCACATGCATAATGCAAAGGGAACTCAAGGGATTGGGACTGAACAGCTGTGTAGCCTCAAGAAAACCACTAATCAGTGAGGCTAACTGGGGAAAAAAGGCTTCAATTTGCTAGGGAGCATAAAGACTGGACTCTGGAGCAATGGAAGTCATGTGATCTGATGAGTCCAGATTTACCCTGTTCCAGAGTGATGGGCACATCAGAGTAAGAAGACAGGCAGATGAAGTGATGCACCCATCATGCCTAGTGCCTACTGTACAAGCCTGCGGGCAGTACCATGATCTGGGGTTACTGCAGTTGGTCAGATCTAGATTCAGCAACAATATGTGCTCAAAGAATGAGGTCAGTTGACTACCTGAATATACTGAATGACCAGGGTATTCCATCAATAGATTTTTTTCTTCCCTGATGGCACGGGCATATTCCAAGATGACAATGCCAGGATTCATCAGGCTCATATTGTGAAAGAGCATGAGACATCATTTTCATACATGGATTGGCCACCACAGAGTCCAGACCTCAGCCCCATTGACAATCTTTGGGATGTGCTGGAAAAGGCTTTGTGCAGCGGTCAGACTACCATCATCAGTACAAGATCTTGGTGAAATATTAATGCAACACTGGATGGAAATAAATCTTGTGACATTGCAGATGCTTATCGAAACAATGCCGCAGCGAATTCGTACTGTAATCAAAGCAAAAGGCGGTCCAACAAAATACTGTATTACCGTGTGTGACCTTTTTTTTTTTTTTGGTGGGGACTTTTTTTTGGCCAGGCAGTGTATGAATTAAGTACACCAGAAATTTGCGATATTCAGTCTGTTGTTGTAAAGGGTTGCCATATTGAAATATAAAGTCGGGGTTGGACCGACTTTCTGTACAACTGTACAAGTGGAACACACCATTAGCCCAGGGGTGTTCAATCAATGCCGCAAAGGGTGAAGACACTGCAGGTTTCCTTTCCAGCAACCAATGAAAACAGTAAAAATAAGAGTAAATGTTTATTTTTAGATTGACATAATTGCATTAATTAATAGACTTCTCATAATTCTTTGACTATTGGAATATTTAAAAATCATGACCTTTATTATATATATATTTTTTTATTTGACCTTAATTTAATGAGGCAAGTCATTAAGAGCACATTCTTATCCACAGTGGCAGCCTGGCAAAAGGCGAAGCCTCTTGAGGTAACCGAAGGAGCTAAAATAGAACTGAATGAAAAATTAAAAAGCTACTGTATGAGAATAAAAATCTGGCAATTTGGCATTAATTAAGTTTGAAGAGTAAAATGTTTACCAATATGAGTGTCATTTGGTAAAGACTAATCTGACTATAACTTTTTCAAACCTCCTTAGAGTTGGTGTTAAACAGCTTTCCATCACAGAAGAAATGTGTTCCGAGTGAAAGTGACAGCACGACAACACAATTGTGAGGTTTCACTTCTCCCATAGTGGCCCAGGGCTGAGCAGTGCAGGGCGGTCAGGATGGAGTTCATTAATGAAGTGGTAGAGGCTGTCAGGGAACAATGGACCACAACGGGAGCAGTCTTTGGAAATCTGGGCCTGGACACTCTGATGGACGAGCAGAGCTTTAAGTTTCCCTCTACCCCCTGTGCCCCTAGTGTCCAACCCCCCTAACCTCTGTGAACACTCACTTCAGGCTCCTTCACCGCCATCCTCAACCACACAAACCAGATCAAACGCACTCCATAAAACCCTGGTAATCAATTCAATCCTGCGTCAGACACATACAATAAAAACCAATGGTGCATCTAAGTAAGAAAAATCATATCACGTCCAAAATGAATCCATCAGGGGGAATAATAGATCATGGCTATGAATCGATTGGGAAAGGATGGTGACCTTCGCCCCAGGTGGATCCACAGGGAACACTGCTGCATTCTAATAAGGACTTAGACTGAGCCTGTTTGTGGATGATAATGTGAACCTCGTCTATAGGCCCTGGAGGCTGGTGGGACACATTAAACAGAGATCCTGTGGGTGGATGAAACAGTTAAAAGTCTGGGCTGAAACATTGTATTTAATTTGGTCGCTACAGCAGTGTTTCTCAAATGCTTTTGACTCCAAAAACCTACCCAAAACAAAATTTGGAATCTCTTTGGGATTTGAAATTCAAAAGAAAAGCACAATGACTTATTTGGGTCCCAGTTGACAGTGCAGGACAGCAGAGACTGGGGGGTGAACAGCAAAGATGAGAAATCCCCTTTCAGCTACAGTTACATTAAGCTTTTTAAGGTGGTCTGCTGGAGTCTGGGCTGCTCTTGGGACCAGACTGCACATTTAACCAGTGTATGCTTGAGAACTCGTCAGTCTGTCCATGTGTCTCTAAAGCTATTAGATGTGGATTGTCCCTGCATCGATAATCCAGCAGTATGAAGACTTGTTAAAACTTTCCTCCAGGCCACCTGTTCCAAAGGGGCAGCTGTTGTCCCCAGTCGGACCACAGCCCCTTCCTGCCAATCAAGCATGGAATGGGGGAGGAATCTCAGCTGGAGAAGGCATCCCCCCCGGGGCAGGAACAACTCCAGCATCAACATACTGTAAGCTGACAAGAGTTACGAGAGCACACTTGCCTTAGGACTTTACCAAGTCAGTCATAAATCACTGCACTTTAAATGAGACGTTTATCACAAAGTAGTAATGGAGGACAAGAGGTGTTTTGTTCTGCACAGACAGGTTATGCAAAGTTAGAGCGGTGATGCTACCGTTGCAACCAGAAATCAGTGAGATATCATCTTGTCTAAATAGCAGATAACAGTAACAACATAGTCCCAGCATGCACTTTGACACATATACTTTGGGTGCGTGAAGTTAAAACATGGTTGAATTTTCATTTGGTAAGATGAGACACAGTTGTATTTGCAGCAGTAATGCATTTCAACTCAGTGTATATTCCCAGAACTGGTAATGATTTGTGCCCAACCAAGATGCACTGCCTTATGGTTCACTTCTCATATTTGGTCCAGGTCTGCAAAACACACAAGAGTTCAACTGGAAGCGTAGAGACCCACATCTCAGATTCCGTTGTTTAGTCCACAACAGAGATTGAACAAGCGTTCACACCACCCCAAATGAAATTAATTATCTAAGGAAACAAAGCTGGGATAGGTTAAAGCAGACCGTAGAGGGTACATGTAAAAGGGACCCAAGCATCCAGCAGATGGGACAGATATCACTGCTTTTTCCTACAAAGCAGTTCAAGGACTGGTTTGGATCTGGTGCATAACATTAAACCACTTCTTTGTATTTCAACAGCCTAAGACCTGGCTCTCAGACAATATCAGCATTTTGCTAGTGAAGAACCAAGAGCTGGTCTAATATGAGCAGTGAGTCCAAGTCATTGTAGCCACTGTTAAAAAGGAAACCAGAGCACTATCTGGTTTGCCTAATCTGAAAGAAAATATGAGTTCACAGAGCCAGGAGGAACAGTGAAAAGAGATGATGTAGCCTGTAGTTGTAAGATATATGACAGATATACAGTGCACTCCAGTTGTACACAGAAGTTGGAATATCTAAGTTCCTAGTCAGATGTTTCACTCTATGCACCTCACAGAATCAGAGCAACTCCACCAACTTTAGCATTTCAAGGTGGGGCTACTTGTAACTATTGAGTAAACACTGCTAAATGTATTGCTAATTTCACATCATGTCAGTCACACATATAGCACTGTTCGATTTTTATCCATGGACATGTTGCCATGCAGGTTTGTAGTTGCAAATGCAGCATAGAGTGTGCATAGTTGTTTTGAAGTTGTCTATAGAAAGCTCAGCAAAAGCATTCCCAGAAGCAGACATACTTTTCCAACTTCTCAACTAGACCGGGGATAACTCGGAGATGACATCACTCCCAGTTCTGACTTCGAATGTAAATGGAACACAACATACAAAATCATATGGTTTGAAAATTCTGTAATATGTGAAATTGCTCTATTATCAATGGTAGTATGACTTATGAACAAGCTACCCTCACAGTTGCCACCATCTCTACATCCATCCATCCATCTTCTGTACTTGATTAATTATCTGAAGGCTCATGCATGGAGTCTATCCCAGCTGACAGTGGAGGTGGTGGGGTACACACTGGCCCATTCACCAGTACATTGCAGGGCCAAACACCCATTAATCTGAGGGAAGCTTCATCAGATTGGACAAATGTATGAATGCATCACTTATGCATCAGTGGGTTCCACTGATAAGTGATGGTTAACCTAATGACATGTCTCTATAGTGCCTCTTCAGCCTGTGGAAAAACTGGTCATTAGAAGGTTCACAAGAGTAAACTCTGAACTGGCACTAGAACCAGGCCAGAAGTACCACAAGTCGAGCTGGATGATTATGACGACATATTTTTATGTTTCAAGATACATTTAATTGTCTATATGATTTATTTTATTCTCCTAATTGTGTTCACTTATAAAATTACTTCTATATCCTTCACTTCATTTTGTTGAATCTTTTACATTATTTTAGTCTATTCGTGTCTTTCACATATTCACTTTCTATATAATTTTAAATTTGTCCATCTTTAACATTGCTGTAGTGATTTTCATTATTTTTGTCTTTGGCATAATTTCCAACTTGCTACATCTTTACAAATAAATAGTTTCAGCAGCTTCCACCCTTCGAACTGTAAAGAAATGACAATTTCACATTATAATGATAATCATTTAATGGCTATCGTGATACCTCACATTAGTAGAAAAGGTGCAGAAAAACATATATTCAGCAGTTGTAGCTTTTCATGTTCACTGAGAACCTAGTTTAATTCTCAATAAGATAAATCTCATTCATTCAAAAGTAGAAACTAAGTGAAAACCAGACTCTAAGCTGTTGTGGCCTGTACACTCGGTGCCAACAGTGGCTTGTGCATGCTGTGAATACCACGGCCATTCCCAGAGGTACTCCCCTGTAATCTCTCAACAAAATCAAACAGCAAAGTAACGAGCTTCACCAGCACATAGCTCACATACCAGCGCGAAGGACCTCAGTCAGATGAAATAATACCTAAATGGAAGACTAATGACGCTAGCCTTCGGGACCAAGCCACCCCCTTCACCCACTCAAAACCAGTTATGGCCCATGAAAGGCTAACTTCGCTATAAATAACAATTATTCATCAGGGAAAAATGAACCAAGTGGACAAAGATATATGGAGCAGAGGGAGAGCCTTAGTGGGTGGCTAGATTGGTCTCTCATACTCCATAAAGGAGGATGTAGAACATGAAGGAGTTCTGATTTCTCTGTCTGATTATTGTGGTTTGAGGTTGTTTGAGCTCAATGTGCAAGCTTCAAAAACTTCCTTGGTCAAAAGATCAAGCTTCTTAAGAAGTTATGTAATCATGCAATTAGAATAGAAAGCTAGCAAAACCTCATCACTCCCAGGGGTCTTTATATGACACTTGGTGATGTTTATTTATCCTGAAACGCCTACAAAACCAGAATCCTAAGGTGTTCCGTGCCGCAAAGAGATCGTGAGCCACTACTTTATTATCCTATTAAGCTGTGTGCACTTGTAAAATGTCTATCTTATAGTGCATCTTAAGATTTAAAATACTGTAGAGCAGTGGTTCTCAAGTGGTGTGACCCACATTTTACAATTATGAAAAATTTTAAAAACTAAAATTGAAGAAAATATTCAAGAAACTGAACAGAAATTAAAGGTGCAGTGTACAATATTGGGAAATTAGCCTGGAGCTGAGTGCTACTTTTTTACCTGTACCTGATGTTGAAGGTATGAAATGCAGACTCTCCTCAGTCATCCTATGCTTAGAGAAGCTACAGTTGCTGGATGCCAAGTAACTACTGCTACAACTGTTTAACTCCACAAATGACTGCATGAGCTTGTGCACGTACCTACTGCATGCAAGCCATGTTGACAGCCAGGCCACATGTCTAATAGCAGTCCGCTACAAACAATCAGCTACTAGCTAGTTTCCTAATGAAGTAGACTGCACCTGTAAGAAATATATTCAAAACAATCAGCAAAAATGAACAACAGAATGACAACATAATCAAAATTATTCTGCAAAAATCAATAAAAATTCTATCAATTCAATTCAAATGAACAAGCTCTTCCCAAAAATGTATAAATATCAACACAGTAATCATGAAAATGAGAGCCAGTTTCATCATAGTATTTGATGGTTCTGGCACTGCACTTGAGGATGCGTTCAAAGTTCTTGAGTTTTTTTATGATGGTCTGTCTTTTCACTTTACTTAACTAAATGTTTCTTGCCATATGGATTTATACAGTGGTTGCAGTGGCAGTAATAGGGCTATTAACTCCAGACATGAAAACTGATGGTTTAAAGCACATTAATAATGCAAAAAAGACAGCAATTACCTCTTGACAAAGCACACCTGTTAACTGAAAACCATTCCAGGTGGCCAACTTGTGAAACTGATGAGAATTAATGCATAATGTTAAAAACATAAATACATTAAAAAGAAAACCCTCACGGAGAAGGTGTGCCCTAACTTTAGACTGCTAGTGTACTGGGTAAACGTAACACTAAACACAACAAGAGGTTTGATTGCAGGGTCAGGAAGTCAAAAGCAACCTGGGTATATTTTTATTCATGCAGTAACACGGGGAATGTCTGGGACAAGCACTTTACCTGTTAAGCAACTATGATTACAAAGCGTCTGTAATGTCATGAAACATAAGGCGTCTGTGTGACCATTTGCAGCTGACACACTGAACAAAAGGTAGCATTGCTGACAACACAAAAGTTCCTCTTGGGTGTCAAGTGGTGATGGCTGTTTTGGAGCTATTCACTAAACACTCAGCAATGAGTCAGATCAGTTTCATACACAATGAAAGTAGCCAGTCAACACTTTGAAGGAAGTGTTGATGTAATACGCTGAGAACACTGTTCAGTGAGATCTGAACGCAAGGTTTACCTGGCCTTTATACCTGAACAAGACCTGGTGCACCTGAGATTTGTGATCATTTTTTGGGGTCTCTCTTAATATAAGGTCATTCCATGTCATTTCAACAAATTTTCAGGATATCTCACACATTTCGGTGTCAAAAATTCTGAAATTTTCACCAGTTGGTCCTTATTTATCCAATAGGCACACCGTAAAATTTTAGTTTGCTCGGATGGATACTTTTTGAGATTTAGTGAGTGGGGGAATGTGTCAATTTTGCCGTATCCTTACTTTTCTTCCATTTTCAGGTGTCAATAGCTCAAGAACTACACAACATTGGAAACTCAATTTTTTTACGGTGATACACCTCCACCTACTCTCTCAGAATGTATAAAAAGGTCTGTCATACCTCATAACTAGTAGGCATGCCAGCCCCTCAAAAATGGAAAATAAATTACTCGAGTTTTCTGGTTGACCACGTTTGGGCCTTCAGAAAACAACTTTGTACCATATTTTCCTGATTACAAGTTGCGTTTTTTTGCATAGTCTGGTGAGGGGAGTGACAAATACATCGGAGCGACTTATATTTTGAATAAATTCGACTATAGGGTGCTTGTCAAACTGACCGCCACTAGAGGAGACGAGCCGCAGCGCAGCTCAGGCGCGCAACCCTGAACAGATGCAACCTGTTCTGCAGAGCAACTAATACATGTTTTTTTCTTCTTCATTATGCACGTTTTGGCTTGTGCGACTAATGTACTGGAGCGACTTTTCACCTGGAAAATACGGTGTATGCCCCAGCTTTTTGATTTTTCCAGAGTCTTGAGATACATACATGGACTGTTCAAAGCATTAAAGGTGGGTCAGATATATGTATTGGTTTCTGGATGGTGGCCTCTCCAAATCCAAAAAAAGTTTTTGTGTCAGATTTTCATTGGCCCATGACTGCATGTGGGAATGTATGAAAAAAAAATCTATTCTGTTTTAATTTAAAGTTCAAAGATATAAAAAAAGTTTTCATGCAAGTTCTTCATTTTTATTTTTGATTCCAAATATGGGGTTATTTCACCACTCACGATTGTTGAAATTCCTTATGATCAGACCATTGTTGCTTGATTCTGCATCTTATATTCATTGTTTATTATTTATTCATTATTAACCTAAAATATGACCATTGCATCAGAAATACATACATTTTTCACATCAACATTTTCATGAACTTTTTACCAAGTCTTTTAAGCTGCACATTCACACAGAGAGACATTTGTAAATAACATAAATGCCTCTCTGTGTACTTCATAAAAAGAATTTGAAAGTTACTGAAGCTATGTCACAGATTTATTTATCTATCTTTCATATACTTTTAACAGAACATCAATGCAGAAATCTGTTTACACTGCTACACTCTGTCAATTTAAATGCTTTATAAAGATGTGAAAATTAATCTTTTTTCATCCGATTCATTAATTAAGCAAAAAATAAGGCACATTAATTATTAAAATAATCGTTAGTTTAGCCCTGGTTCATTTTAATCCCTCTATGAACTTACACAAAGGCACACATTAATACATTAACTGACCATGAAACAGAAAATGGAGTTTGATGTTTAATGCTGAAAATTTCACATAGGATTGAGCAACACCCAACTAAAAGTGCTCTCCTGATGTTTAAACAAAACCTACGCCTTTTCTTAACACAGTAGTCCGTTCAGGCCTGAGGGCTCACGCCTCCTGCAGATGGAATGTTTTCTCTTCACACATTAACAAAAAATTCTCCTTCTACAAGTCCAGTCAATTATTAACCCATTGACATGTGACAGAACTTTCAGAAGAGCAACCGAGGATTCCTATTGTTACGTACAGAAACACTCTACACTTCAACATCGGCCAGTTGTTCACAGTGTATGTGTCACAATGTGGGACAATTTCCACTTACCGAGCTGTGAATACCATAACAGTGAGTCACTCAAGTTAACAGAAGAGATATAATAATGAAGATGAAACATACAGAATCGCTTGAAGTTAAACGGCTGTTGTGTAAATACACCTATGTCATTATGTTTTATAGAACGTCAAACAGGAATCAGAGATGAATGTCTAAGTACAATCAGTTATTTTTGTCCGTTACTCAACAAAATCACAGTTCTGTCAAATGCAACTGTGAGTGCAAAAACAAGTTTTAAACTCTGTCATGCCTTGCCAGAAAAAAAGTCAACATCAACGATGAGGACACCCTCTAAACAGGTTTTATTGCTGTGGTTCTACACACACGCTGGCCTCTAACAGGCAACAGTTAAAACTATAAGCCTTATTGAGGCAGTGTGAGAAGCAATTAGGTCTAGAACGACATAATTACAAAACATTGTACTCCCATTTACATAAAACCGCAGAGAGACTATTCTGCAGTTAATGAGTTTAAAAGCTGCCCATAAACAACCAGAGATCAGTTTAAAAAGGTCCTTTAAGAAGGTGAGTCTGTAAGAGTATCAGCTATTTTAAACGAGCGCAAACTCAATTTGAAAAACACGCAGCAGCTGATGCTGAATAAGACAAGAGTGGATAAGAACAATTTGGAAGACAAGAGGAAAGCTACTAACAGGAGATCTTGCCGAAGAAAGTTTTTTATTGACAATATTTGAGCTGCACAATTTGGTGAATTTGCTTAATTGTCAAAAGAAATACATATATTACGCTGTTAAAAGTATCAAGTCCAACATGGAAGCTAGCACAGAAAATACTAAAGAAACACAAGAACTCAAGAAAATACGAAAGCAAATGGTGACCTCTTTCTGGCACGTCGGTGAAAATTCTCAGTCATCCAGGTCATGGCATCCAAGACGTGTGATTTTCGCCACCTATCCAGGAAGTTTCTTCAGTTCAGAACCAAAGAAGCTTCCTGAATAGTCAGCGAAACGTCTTCAAACCAAATTTCCAGTCCAGTCAACAGAAGGAAAACCACACGCCTTGGGTTCTTTCTGGCACGTTTCTCTCATAACCTAATACAAAACAACAGAGGCTGTGTTGTTTGTACATTCCTGTAAATTAGATCACCCAAAAACATCATCAGTCTGGACCTTTATATTGCAATTACATTGTCCTGTTGCCCATGCAATTTCAATGCATGAAATTGTTCAGTCCTATGTATAACTGAATAACAGTTTATATTCCTGATCTGGCGTCACCAGTATTAAGGCTGGGGGGCTGAACTTCTGCACAGGTGTGAGCAAGAAAACAAGAATGATAACTGTGTAATATTCCGTGACAGAAATATAGCAAACACTCAATATAATCTCAGTGTTTAGCATCTTTATGGCTTAAAGGCACAATAACTAAAATTGTCCATGTTCACATCCTTGCACTTATAGATCGGTTTAGTGCAGGTCATTTGTTGATGTTAAATGGCTGTGTTAGTTGAAAACAGCCTCTATTTTCTATGTACGTAGAGGAGGGGTTTGTTTTTCTACAAACATCCTTTTGCTCACGCTATACATCTTTAGTGTCTTCTCTCTGCTCTTCTGCAGTGACAACAAAGTACAACACTAGGAAATGAAGTTAGTCAATGTCAGAAAATGACTCGCACCAAACCTAAAATAGACCCTCAAAGTAAACTTAACCACGCTTCAATCTTACATATTGAACGTTTAACCCACAAAGCAGAACATTAACACTGCATTACTGCCTGACTCTGGGGATGACCCTGTTTATACCTCCAATTTGTTCTGCAGTTTGGCAGGTGTTTTTGCTTCCAAACAATGAAGACCAGCTTCAAACCACCATTAACCATCTGGTTTATTCAACATTCATCCAGTTGCGAAAATCAGCCGTTTAAGTGAAAGGCTCAGTTTGCAAGATTTGTGCATGCTTGTGTGCTGGCTTGAACGTTGCATTGGAGTGGGTCTTCTGTTAATGTTAGCCAACTCCATTTTTAAACCAATATTATTTAATGACTAGCAGAAGAAAGATGCTATTCTGTACAGGCTGTTATCATAGATTTAACTGAGACAGCTGTTAAAAAGTTAGAAACAGGTGCTTCGGTGTGTCAAAAAATGACCGTCTCCAGCCCAGAATAACTACATTTGCACTGTGAACACTTATAGGAAGAAAGAAAGAAATGATTTGCGGTCTTGTGATAGTTGCCTACATCATGATGCTAAACATTTTATTGCAATAGCATTTTTGGATGTCTCACCAAGTCCTGCTTCTCCATTACACATACCGTACTCAACACTGAGGCAGACTCGAAGCATATGGGATGTCGGATTTCCAAGCTAATCGCATTTTATTAACACATTAATCTCCTTTGAAAACAAGGAGCACCCACACAAGACAGAGCAGATGCCTTTTAGAGACAGATTAACTATAAGACTTTGCAAAAAGAATAAAACAATGCACTGACACGCTGAGCCTGGCTACAGGAAGTACTGCAACTCTCAATGTCAGCAACCACTTCACCAGCCCGTTATCAAACTGGAAAGTGCCAATTGACATAACATGAGGCATTTTGTGAAATGATACAGCAGTCCAGTGTAGCATTAGAGAACACTCTGCTGCTCCCGTCAGCCTGTCCTCAACTGTCACGTCAAAAGCAAGAAGTGAGCGCTTATATAACAAACTGCAATGCAATTCAGGAAAACCTCGAATCAGCACAATGTTTGAAACTCAGCACAATGCTGAAAACAGCAAAGTCTGAGATTTTTGTTTTCATTTGGCATTCATGAATATACACTGCCAGTCAGAAGTTTGGACTCATTGTCTCCTTCAGCGCTTGTTCTCTATTTTTTTTATTCGCACTGAAGACATCCCGTAGCCACATTCAGCTTCGATGACAGCGTTGCATTCATTCGTCACATTTAGAATGGAGTCACTCACTCAACATTCATTTGTGCCGTTCTTGCCTCCGTAATGTGCTTTAGACCATCAGTTGTCAAATCCATATTATGGCAAAAAACAGTTAAGTAAAGAGAAAACGCAGTTCATCATTACTTTAAGAAGTGGAGGTCAGTCAATCCGAAAAATCTCAAGGACTTTGAATGCGTCTCCAAAACCATCAAACACTGTTTGAGGTGCTGCAATGAGCAATTCTAATGAACAGTAATTCCTCATTAGAGCCGGTTTCATCATAGTGTCTGAAGGTTGAGTGAGTGTTTCTTCCCATAACATGGATTTGTACAGTAGTTGTAGCCACCCTTCCTCTGCACAAGACAACTGATGGTCTAATGCTGCCAGTTTCAACCTCAAAGCATTCCAGGCGAGCAAATTCGGATGTAAACAAAAATCTTGGCTGACCCCACGATAAGCAAATGTTTACTGTATTTTTGAAGATACTCTTTGGCATCAAATAAACCATTTATCTTGCAAAAACATACAAATCTGACAAGGAGTGAATAGAAAAAAAATCTTAACATAAGCTCCTGTGTGTTAAAAAGAGAGAGAGAAAAAAATACTTTTGTATGATTTACTGACGATCACTGGAATCTCCACCTCCCTGAAGTTAAAATATATTGTTAATGTGTTGCCCAGAAACATTAATTGAGTATCTATGCTGAAAGCTAACTGGTATGCACATATTTTTACATTTTACCAAACAACATGAAGAGTGACAGTAGCAATAAATAGTTTAAAAAGGTCTAGTAATACATTTTCAGCATTCACAGTGTGCATCTCTGGGGGTGCCACCATTATTCTGTGACGTCAGGCCACTACAACTCACGTTACATCGATTGGCTCCGACTTTCTGAATAGAAACTCCATCTTCAAAGTGGTTTTCCAGTGCACTTTACCAAGTTGGAGGTTGTACATTTCTGACTTCCTCGTTTTCTGGAACGCAGCATTAAGCACATTAAGAGGCAAGAACTGGCACAAATTACCTCACCTGTTAATTAAAAACTGCCCTAACTGACTCATGAATCCGTTGAGAGAATGCCGTAAGTGTGCAAAACATGTTCTGGGTTGTTGTACACTTTTTTTGTTTACTACATAATTTCATACGTGTCGTTTCATAATTTGGATGTCCTCCGTGTTAATGGACAATGATGAAAATGATAAATACAAAGAAAAACACTAAAGGAAAAGGTGTGTCCAAACATTTGTCTGGCAATGTATGAACAGTGAGAACTTCCTTCAAAAGTGCCCACTTAATTTGGTGAAGACACACTAACAGGAAAAAGAAAGAGCTCCATGTTACACTTTACAAAACCCAGTGTTAAACATATGCAAATATGTTTGCATGTGTGCCTTTGAGATTCCAGGCCAAGGGGGCAGACAATAGATGGAAGTGTTCCCCATCCACTGCAGTGTTTAAGTGGTCAAACACGCTAAAGTAAGCGCCGTCTTGTTGTCTCAACAATAAGGCCTTGTGTTCTCCGAGCCTGCGCGTGGTGAGGTCAATGTGAAACAATAACATGCTACTCCAAAGCTCTGCAAAAACAATTCAGCAGCTTCAACAAAAGCAGAACTAAAACAAATCGCTGAATTTGATTCTCAACCCAACACTTTAACTTCATAAGCCATCGATTACTGCTGACCTACTATTTACAGCAGTTAAATCCAAAGCCTTATTTGCTTACTGTGACAGAACACATTCCACACTGAGAAGAGCTGAAATGAGACTCAACTGAAGATTAATTTCTGTCGTTTTTTAAAGAAAACAGTGGCAGTAAAGTTGTCTGAGGGCAAAGTGTAGCACCTGTCAGCCTCAGCAGGTGTACGTCTGGGTGCATGGCTCATTCCTGCACAAACACAGGTTAAAAATAAAACCACAGCTCACCAAGGTGTGGAGGATCAGGGAGCTTAAGGTGAAGTTGACACTGAGCCCAGATGTGGATTACCAGAGGTAAAACTGGCACAGAAGCCCACTACGCGTCCCTGCACATCACACGCATCTATTTTTGCAGAAATAAATAAAAAGTGAAAAGCAGCCCCAATGCTACTTGAATTACAAAACTTTTTTCACCTTAAAACCGAGAATAAGATCATTTCCACCCACCACACACCTAACATGAAGTATACCCACAGCAGAGACACTAACACACATACAAGCTGCCCATGTGAGGAAATCTATTTTTACTGTGAGACAGGGCGAGGCTCTGCCATACAGTGCAAAAAGTAGGGAAACTGTAACAAGGGAGGGAGGGAGCAGTGAAAGGCTGAGAGGGAACAAAGCGGAAGTGTCCTTCCTCCTGATGACCTGCAAGTTAAAGGAGGAACACAAAGTGCTCTCTGTCCAGTCGCAGTGTAATGTAGCTGCAAACTGGGCTGACCATATTTTCCCCACTATGACTGTGAGTGTGCGCATTTAAAATAGTCGCAATAAATAGTGTCTGTTTGGGTTAATGAGCCTACTGACATGACATTAATGTGTATTTTGAGCAAGATTTTAAATGGCTTTGACTCATTTTTCAGGGCTTAATCAACAAAACACTTACATTAGAAGACCTGAATCCATCTTGTGGCCTGATTACGCGATTAATTAGAGTAAAGAAATAAAGTTGCTGCAACCTATCCTTCCATTTCAAGATTTTAGTTCCCACTGAAAGACTTGTTCACACTGAAACCTGCAGAAATTGTGAATTAACTGCATGATTCATACATGAATCAGAGTGACTACGACCTACTTTATTCAGTCCAGTCCATCTGTTCATAAACACTGGGATTTAAGATGGGTCACCAAATAACTTTACACATTTTCCCCACCATCGCTGTGGGAATGAGCATTTGGACAAAATAGTGAAGTACATTTAGGTGAATCTGCAAACTGACAGTACAGTACCGTTTATTTCAAGCAAGATTTTAGTGACTTTGGCTTATTTTTCAGAGCGTAACTGGCAAAACATTCACACTAGAAAACCTGAAACCATCTTGAGCTGATTACATTATTAGTAAGGTTGCTACAACCTATCCATTTCAAGATTTTAGTTGAGTCAGCAAGTAACTTTAATTATATCTGAATGGTGTGCCTAGCAGTGAATGTCTGTATACGTCTGTGTTCGAAATATTAGAAAAAATCTTGAAATTAACATACTGATGTGTGAAAGAAAGCTGTGATTCATCAAACATGCACCTCTTCAATGTGGCTTGTTTGAGCTCATGATAGCCCTTGCACAGCAATTTGTACATATGGTTATGAATTGGGTCATGACTGTCATTTTGGGGAACACTGGTCTAATGAGCTAGTTTGGTTCAGTTTCGACACAGAATATACCTGCCCTTGCAAATGATTATGAATTTCAAACACAACTCACAGCAGGCTAATAAATATTGGGTTATTTTGAAATACACATGAGCGATTGATAAAAGTGTCGTGGCCATTTCCCAGTCATTTAGAATAACTCTTAAAAGGCGTGTGACACAAACAGAGGGGTTGGTAATGTCAGATTATTCCTATTTTGGGTGTAGATTAGTGCGTCCTGAGCGCATAAAGCTGGGAAAACACTCACCTCCTCCAAAGCAGCCACTGTATTCCTGCAGTGGGACATCCTGGTGGTGAAGTTCGAGGCAGTGGGAGATTTATAATCTTCATTCGTCTCTGCTACAAACTCTGAAACTGTAATTTGGTCCGGCATAATTAATCCCTCTCTGATAAGAAGCACAAGAAGGAAAAAGAAGAAGACAAGGGAGTTTTCCTAATCCCCTCTCGTCTTGCCGAGTCGTGGTGCAGATCAGTTCACAGTCGTGTCCCCGAAGGCTGGTAGTAAACCATCGCTGTGTTTATGTCATTCCCCGGTTGCAGCGGTGTTGCACGCCGGTTTGAGGAGTTGCAGCGTCGCGCCTCGCTGCGCTCCAAGGTGATGGATAGGTTATATCCCCCCCCTGCTTTTACGCACACTCTCCTCTGTCCATTTAGCTTCTCAGGTCCGGTCTCAGAGGGGAGGAGAGGAGCACAGATCCCAGTTTTCGAAAGCTCCGACTGTGAAGGAGCGGGGTCAACTTCTCCTTCGAAGCCCCGGGAAACAACAGCTCCGGCGTTTCAACGGGAGCGCATGAAGTCGACAAAGGTAGAGGAGGGGATTCAATGGGCGCACGGCAGCCAATGGAGAGCGCAGACTGGAAACTGAGAGCCAATCAGAGCACAGGGAAGGCGTGTGCTGATGCTGCCTTCAAATGTGGCTCGTAAACTATCATATCAATATAGTAATTCTTCACCGAGTTATGAAGATGGCCAAAATACATTATGAAAATCTTTTGAGGTAGAATCACATCCACGATCTGATTTTTCTTCTCTTTCTTTTCTTCTCTGATTTTTCTCACCTATTATGAAATTCAGTGTGTTTTAACCACAGTATAACAAGCTTTCTGGAGGGTTTAGGCAGATTTTTTGTTGTTTTTGTGGCATTTTGAAAGATTCCATTCTATTTACACTATACTTGGAAAATAATTATTAAAAACAAGTATAGTGGAATAGGAAAGTCTGGGCAGCACTTTTATTTAAAAATGCAGTCTACAATGTTGGCAAACTTGCTAGTAGCCAACCGTTCATGGTGGCCCTATAAATGATTAAACAGGCGAACTGCCAGTCAACACAGCTTACATCCTCACAGTTGTCAAGTTAGTATGTCTGTTCTTTTCTTACCTGCACCAGAAGTTGAAGAAATCTGAAATGCAGGCTGTCTCTCTTTCTTCATCCTGTGGTTAGAAAAGCTACAGATGCTGGCAAGTAGTAGGTGTTTTCCACTCCTCAAGTGAGTGCATGAGCTCGTGCACCTATGATGTAAGCTGTGTCGGCCGGCAGGTCACATGTCCAACATCGTAGACTGCACCTGTAACACTTTAATGAGACACCAGGATGACTCCTCTGAAAAAGCAGATAATATGACAAATTAAGATGATACATAAAGGCAAAAACAATTAGCATGTTTTGTGTTTCTTCAGTGCATGAGAAAAATTCACTCAAGTAATTTATTAGTAATCAAATATTACATTTATCAACAACTATACACGTAATGGATGTGGATTTCGGGGGTTTTAGATGTTTTCAGTTTTAAAAAAGTCAAATTTCTCTGATTGCAGCTTCTTAAATGTGAATATTTTCTGGTTTTTAACTGATTTTCAAGGCAATCTTTCACATATTAGAACATTTTGTGCTCAAAGCAATTAATCCATAAATAACTGACAAATCAACAATGAAAATAGGCTTTAGAGGCAGCTCTAATTACTGTGCAGTGCTTTTAGTGGAAGGTTTTCTGTGGGTTATTTATCCAAAATCTTAAAGTTCCAATGTGTAAGATTTTGGAGGATTTCAAAGGAACCAAGTGCAGTCATGGCTGTGTGTGTGTGTGTGTTTTTAATTGGGTGGTAGCAACACATCTTAAAAATGTTGACACAAGGGTAACAAAAGGCTAGAAAAGTAATTGGCACAAATCAAACACAACTGGAGGAGCATTTGAGAACTGACTGGGTGAACTGGCACCAGGTCAGTTACATGACTAAAAAAACATAACTTTAGTAAAAGTGAACAAGCTGTCATAGAGATGCATAAAGAATATCAAAACAATACAGCAATACATACATATGGGAGCACATTATACACATTAGGTCTATCATTGAACAGGAACACTGTCTTTTATTCAATTTCCCACAGCACTTAAATGCACCATCAGCATTATGGTACAGCATGACCAGTGCAGAAAATGCGAAAATGCTGCAGAATCACAGAATCAGTGCATTCGTGTAAATTCATGCAATGCTGTACATAGGTGTAGGTTTCAGAGCCTGTGCATGTATGTATGCGATTCTCTGGTGATATGGAATATTTGTCCTGCTTAAATGCTACTTTGTATAAATGAAGACACTTCTGTTTACTATTGGTTTCATTTGTTGTTAATTTTCCTGATTGTTTTGTTCACTTCTGTAATTGTATTATTATTATTATTATTATTATTAATTTTGTTATTTTGTTCATCATTGTTCATTTAATTGATCATGTTTCTTACAATAATGTTTAGATGATTTTGTTCATTTCTGCTTGCTAAGTGGATAATTTTGCTCAATTTTGTTCATTTTGTTAATAGTTATGTTCACTTTTTCATTTTTTCCAGTTACGTTGTTCATTTTTGTTCATTAAATTGACTATTTTTAATCAGTTTTTAGAGTATTCAGTTCGTTTGCTTGTTTTGTTGACATTTTTGTTTCCTTTGTTGATAGTTTTGTTCACTTTTTACACTTTTTCAGTTATCTTCCTCATTATTGTTTATTTAATTTACTTTTTTTTCATTTGTAGAAAATTTTGTTGATTTTTTTGTTGTTTTTTGGACCATTTTATTTTTTTTTTTTCATTTTGTGGCTGTCATTGGCAACGTTAAATCAAATTAATTCTTCTTATGCAAATTAAATACATCAAAATTATATGTGGATTGATTTACTGCAAAAACTATGGCTATTATGTCAGGTTACACTGTATTTTCTTTCCCATTTGTTAATTTTGGAGCTTATGTTGCTTTTTTTTTTGCTGTTTTTGTTGTCTGTTTTGGTCTTCTTCTTTATTATCCATTCATTAGAGTAAAAGCACAAATCGTTGCATTAACAATTCACCAAATGACGGGGCAAAAAAGTGTTTGATTCTCAACATTTAATCATGGAGCTGAATATCACTTTTTACACAGATAAAGAAAGAAAAGCTCATTGACTCTGATAGCGTGTCACAAATGAAAAAGCTAATCATCATCCTTGATTCTGCTCCAAATGTGACCATGCCAGAACAGTGGAGCCACACATTTCTACCAGTGTAACAATACATGTAATTGTAAACCTCAGCCAAGAATAAAAAAAATAATTCTAAAAAGTCTGATTCCTCCAAACCCTGTCAGGACAAGAGTTGAAGGGAACAGAGAAAACAGGCGATAGTCAGCATCAATTCCCTGAATCTTAAGAGTCTCTCCCATGCTTGAATTTTTTTCTTGGGTTGAACTTTTCCTGGGCTTTAGGATGAAAAATCTGCTGATGTTTCCCAGCTCATTCAGCACCAGCAGGACAGCTACCCATATAAATAGTACCACGGTGACTGAGGCAGAAACCCCGGGCAGCCTTTAAATCACAAACAGGGCAGTGTTCACACATTCTTTCAGCTCTGCAGCGTCTCCTGGCAAAACTGCTAAATGAAGAGCTGAAGACCCCGGCTGACCCCCTGGACCCTCAGAATGACGGGAGACTCCACTCCCGTAATGAGATGAAGACGCTCTGTCACTGTTAGAGATGTGCAGAGGTGAGTAAACAGACACAGGACGCAAGCAGAAGCATTGTTATTTTTTAATTCTAGTAATTCAAGTTGAAGTTCTCGAGTTAAAGTAAAAGAGTATGTTGTAAAAAACTACTTACACGTAAGTAGTGAGTAACTTCATCAAGAACGTTGAGGACCAGGAAGTAGCATAGATTAGTAAGGGTGAAGTGAGGAGGGCATTGAAGAGGATGAAGAGTGGAAAGG
>JAQQAE010003346.1:0-20385 GCA_029823295.1 Pseudamia nigra | reverse complement strand
ACCCCCGGCCTTCAGGTGCTTAGCTCCTCTTCGTCTCCTCCTTTTCAGTCAGTCAAGGTTGGTGTTTGTAGGGTGATGAAGGTCAACGTCAACAGTCACAATGGGCCCTTCAGCTCTAGGGGAACAACGAAGACAATCAGTCTGGATGCTGAGGGATTTAAAGGTGCAGTCGACGATACTGGCTAACTAGCTAGTAGCTCATGATTAGACAGACAACCTGCCAGATATCACGGCTCACAACGTCGTAGGTGCACAAGCTCACGGTGTTGAAAACAGTCACATCAGCAGCTACTATTGCGCTGGCAACGGTAACGCGTGTCAGGACGACTGAGGAGAGACAGCCTGCATTTCAGAATCCTTCAACATCTGGTGCAGATGAACAGACGTACTAGATCAACAACCGTGAGTTTTTAGGCCGTGTTGACTGGCAGGTCGACTGTTTAATCATTTATAACGTTCCACTACAAACCATCAGCTACTAGATAGTTTGCCAACATCGTAGACAGTACCTTAAACTAGCATGAAACAATCCTGAGCACCAGTAATATTGTAACCAAAAGAAAAATATTATGATTGTGACCGTTTCACCAGTGAGGAAAACTGTTAACCTGCTGCTAACTGGATTGATCATGTGTACAGTTCAGTGAAAAAATATTAGCCCCCATCTGATTTCATATTTTATGTGCATTAGTCATACATTTTTCACATCATCAAACTAAATGTTATGTTACACAAAGATACACGGAGATAAATGCAAGCATATAGTAAATAAGCAACAAATATTAGTAGTACTCTCCATCTCACCTGAGCAGGATGCGTACTAGCTGCTCTATTTATTAGGTACTAATTTATTCTAATACAGTACTATCCCCAAGTAATGTGTATACATGTATATGTTTATGTATCAATTGCATATGTCTGTTTTCTTTTTTTTTATTTTAAGTATGCAGTGTTATCTATATCTCTTGTACACTGCCCTAGGGGTGGCATTTGTGTTAAATTGTTCTAACATAAACACAATGTTGGAAAAAAAAAACATACAGTTTTCATTTATTATGGGAAAAACCCATCCAAACATACCCTGCAGTGGTTGTGTCACCCTTGGCACTAACAACTGAAATCAAGTGTTTGAAATAACTAGCAGTGAGACTTTCTCAGCGTTGTGGAGGAGTTTGGTTCACTCTTCTTTCTGGAGTTTCTTAATTTAGCCTCACAGGAAGGTTTTCAAGCATGAATGGCCTGTTTACAGTCAATGTCCCAGCATCTCAATGGGATTTAAGCCCAGTTCAAAACCTTTATTTTGGTGGTGTGTTCCAGATCATTGTCCGACTGCAAAACCTGACTGACTCTGAGCTTGAGGTCCTCAACTGATTTCCAGACATTCTCCATCAGGATTTTCTAGTCAAGAACAAAATTCATGTTTCCATCAAGTACAGCAAGTCGTCCAGGTCGTGAAGCAGCAAAGCAGCTCCGTACCATCACATACCACCACCGTGTTGGACTGTTCCTATGATGATGTTTTTATGTTAGGCTTCTGCCAATTGTAACTGGACACACCTTCCAAAAAAGAAGAGAAAATTTTCCCAAAAGTCTTCCTCCTTCATCAGGATGTTTTTTTGGCAAATGTGTATTGTTTTTGTCAGCAGTGGTTTTCACTTTGGGCCATTTTTGCCCAGTTTTTTCGCTATGGTTGAATCACAAACACTGACCTTAACGGATGTGAGGCCTGCGGTTCTTTACGTGTTGTTCTGGGTTTGTTTGTGACTTCCGGGATGAGTCGTTGACCCGATGTGTGAGTAATGTTAGTTGGCTGGCCACTCATGGGAAGGTTCACCACCACCAAGTGTTTTCTATTTTTGGATAATGGCTCACTGTGGTTCACTGCAGTCCCAAAGCCTTAGAAATGGCTGTGTAACCATTTCCAGACTAAAAAATGCCTTTCATAAATTTCTTAACATCGCAGGATGTTTTGCTACTTTTTGAGATGTTTTAGCCTACTTCATTTTGTTGTCTTTAAGTGATTTCTTCAATTAACGATTCTGGCAGTATTCAGACCTGGGTGTGGCTAGTGAAATTTAACTCAACTTTTCAAAAAATGTGGCTAATCACAGTTCATTCATGATCTAACAAGAGGCATAGTGCCTGGCTGGTCAGGGTTGTTTTTCCTTTAATAATTGAATAATCTATAAACTGCATTTTGTATTTATATTTAATTTGTTTGATGAGCTGAAACATTTAAGTATGCCAAATATACAAAACAATAAGAAATCAGTGAAGGAGCAAATTTTTTTTGCTGATTATTGGGTTCATTTTTAAAATTGTTTTATTCAGTTTTGCAAATTTTAGTTCATTTCCTAAATAATTTTTGTTGATTTCTGTGGGTTATTTCACTCATTATTTTTGTTCATTTTGTAAATATTTGCATCAGTTTAGTCTTAATTGTTCATTATATGGATTATATTTCCTTCTTTGACGATTTAGTGCTTATTTTTTGTACATTTTAAAAATGTTACTATTAAATAAAACCAAATAACAAAAATACATGTCGAGAGCCACAAAAAAATTTGAAAAACTTTATCACACATATGACATGATGCACATTTTAGCTGCAACATGTTAAATATATATTATTACTGTATTAATTTTTTTTAAATTTGTTTATTATTTTGGTCACTGATAATGATTTTGTTTATGAAGCTGCTCATTTTTATTTATTCATCTGATTGTTGTTAATTTACTTGATTAGTTTGTACATTAGTTTATTGACAATTTGGCCTTATTCAATAATTTGTTAATTTTTCAGCATATTTTGTTCTTTGTTTCCATCTTTGTTTAGCAATTTATTCATTTTTGTGAATTCTAGTTAATTGTTGTTTATTTTTTGTTCAATTTCTCGATTTGACTATTTTGCTCATTTTGTTGATTATTTTGTTTTCTTTTTATTAATATCCATCAAGTTGATGAAAATTAAGTTATTTTGTTACTTTTGTGGATTTCTTGTTTTTTCCAAAATTTTCTTCGTTGTCAGTTCATTTTTTCTTCTTGTTGATTGTGCTTATTTTGTTAATTTTGATTGATTATAATTTCCACCACAGGACAAACCCACGGATCCACTGGGGAGCGGCTAAAGAGCCACAGGCTGCAGACCCCTCCTCCATGGTATGACATGTTCATATTCAAAACTACCCAGAAATAACAATAGTTTCATCTTTCCAGAGCACCATTTTCACCTCACCTTGATGTTTCTGTGGGAAGGTTCATACCCTCTCAGTTCTACTTTTGAATGTCCACTACTACTTTCCACATGAATAATATTAATAATAATAATAATAATAATAATAATAAGCAACTATTATTATTATTACCTGATTCAGTCAATCGTCCTCCTCTGCCAGCTCAGTTTCTTTATGAACCACCACTCTGGTGACAGACATGTCTGGATGTTGCTCTTTGGCCTCCTTTATGGCCTGGGCCAGTGCCTGCAGTATCGAGGGGCGACCACATAGTAGCACCATCGAGCATGGCAGGTAGTGGTGGAGGGATGAGGGGGGAAAATGGTGAAGTTAAATGAAAAATTAAAAAATGAGAAGCATAAAGGACATGACCCAAATGTTGGATTCACAAAGAGTGTGACTTGCACTATTTTACGTCCTTGAGTTAAACTGAATGTTTAACATCATGTAAAACTGGGTGAATTAGTGACAGATGGATTTTTTAAGTTGGTGTGAAACAAATCAGTTCTTTTAGTCATTAAATGTAAGTCTCATGAGATATCTTACATTTATTCCAGTGTAAATCCAGCAAATCAGAACAGACAAGCAACTCAAAAACAAAATAATGGATGAGGCATCATGCAGATCCAGACCCGAGTGCTGATGTGTTTATAAATATGACCACATTCAAAATGATCCCTTTAATATTCCAACTGCAAGCTTCTTTTTAATATTTCCTAGGCACTTTGTTTAGTGTGCAGAAGGTCAGATGTGGTGCTTCTCCACCAGCCTCTACATTCACATCTGATCACCAGTTGCTTTAGTATCAAGAATTTCTCAGGTCTGGACCACTTGAGTAAAAAAAAATTAAGACTGAAAAACTGGCATCCAAAGACAAAGTCAGCCTATTAAATCCATCACTGGTCAACAAATAGCATGGCAAAAAGAACATAAAGTAAAAGCCCATTTTCTGGATGCATGAATGAATATGTGGAGGTATGGATGCAGCAGATTACAGCCAGTGAGTGGGATCTGATTCGCTACTTGGCAGTTCAGCGAGGTGACTCATGAAATTGTTCGTGCATTCAAACTGTGAGCAACATATTCAACATGTCGCCAGAGGTGCATTCGTGAAGTCTAAGCAAACAGAACCTCTGATGTGAAATCTTTCCAACTGACTTACGTTCTCGTGGTCAGAAACCAGCTTGTACCGGTTTTATCATTTCACTATTAAAGGAGCTGAGAAGACCGGTTGTGACTCACAACTACTCCTCACAATTCATATATTGTCACTCGTAATCTTTTATTAAATGCACTTGAGTTGTAGATTTTATTGTTTAGTGTCTTGCAGGTCATTTTAAACCATTCTTTACTTGACTGTAAATGAGGGTCATTTTATTTAAGTAAATACAACCTAAAAAAGTTGGGACGTAAATAAAATGCAATAAAACAGAATGTAATGATTTGCAAACCCATTACGTATTCACAACAGAACATAAACAACATATCACATATTTTACCCATTTCATGGAAAATATGAGCTCATTTCGAATTTGATGGCAGCAACACCTCTCAAAAAAGGTGGAACAGGGGCAATGAAAGGCTGGAAAAGTAATTGGCAGGAATCAAAAATAACTGGAGAAGCATTTGACACCAACATGACTGGCATAAAAGGAGCATTTTATAGAGACAGAGATTCTCAGATGTATAGATGGGCAGAAGTTCTAACCCTAACCAATCAAAACTGTCAAACAATTTCACAAAAAAGGTTTCCCAACATAAGACTTAGAAGATTCCACCATCAACGGTGTATAATATCAAAAGATACAGAGAATGAGGAGGAAGGTCGAAGGTCAAAACTGGATGCTCACTGCATGGGCTTTCACACTGACAGGGCTCCGCGCCGGTTCCAGAACATAATTTTGAACTGTCCAGCATGTTCACATGCCAAAAGTTGGAACATAGAAATTTTAAACCAAAAAAATTAAGAACCAAAGTAGGTGTATCATTTCATTGATGGAGGTTTTCACTTACAGTATACACTGAGAAATAATAAACAATCTAAAACATACTTAAGATTAGTGAGACTACTAAAAAATATGTCCAACACGTATGCTGTATGTGAAAGTGAGACGTGATCTGTTGTTCACTGTGCTCCACAAACCATTATTATGTCCCTCAATAGAATAATTGAACATGTGTAAATGCAGGCTGGTTCATTACATGGAACCAAAGTTCCAGGGAACCTGAATGGCTCTGGTTCAAGAACCAAAGTTAATCTGGTGTGAACAGGTCCTTCATGAGTCAGGAACACTTTCAGAAATCCAACCTTTTGTTGCCATTTTTGAGATATGCTGCTGCCATCAAATTCAAAATGAGCTAATATTTTCCATGAAATTGTAAAATATCTGTTTCATCATCGATATGTTGTTTACGTTCTACTGGGAATAAAATATGGGTTTATGAGTTTTACAAAACATTGCATTCTGTTTTTTTTTTACATTTTACACAGCAACCCTACTTTTTTGAATAGGGGTTGTACAATATAATATCTTAAACATCTCGAGATTTGCAGTTTGGTTAAAACAAATCAATATGAAATGAAAGCTGAATTGTTTGTCGCATCACTAATATTAAATCACTAATTTGTGAAAACATTAAATAAAGATGACGAAACTGACCTGGTCATGGTCGATGTCACAGTCACCAGTAATGACGATGCGTTTCTCAATCCTTGTTTCTGATAGTCCTCCCTTCAACGTCTGAAAAATGTACAACGGTCTTGTTTTACATTAGCGATAAAGTAGTTTCTGTTACATGAAGACGGTTGGAGCGATGCAACAAAAACAATTGCCTATACTTGCATGCATGTTCATACCTTGGTAATATGTGTGGTCGTAGTAGTACACAGAGATTCAGAGGTGATTGTCTGAGCAGTCATCAATACTCCAGGCTCGCCATCCCCGTTTCCATCCAACTGATGAGGCAGAGACATCATTGTTAGATCACTGTCCACATCTTTCATCCATTTACATATGATAACCAATATTCCCGGTGGAAAAGGAATGAATCTTGGCGCCATGCAATGTTGCTAGAAAGAAACAAACTTTCAATAAACATTACATTAAAGAAGATAATTCAAATGCTGAAATACGCTGTAAAGCTCTGTGTGTGTTCTGCCTTTCTAAAGTGTGCACCTGTGCAGCTTCATAAGTGATGGTCTTGGTTTCCGTATGCACGATGGGCACTTCTTTTGTGGCTATCTCAGTTTTCTGGGCAGCAAACGTGTCTGATATAGTCACCATTTCTGTCTTTACCACGGGCGGCTGGGAAGGAGGAGAGAGACAAGTGGGGGAGGAAAGATGTTAGTAAATTATACCAGAGACAACTAGGGAAACAAACACGCTAGTGTCTTTGCTCTTTACCCTTAAATCTTTGCATGAATAGATTTCAAAATGTGTGTTTACTGTTAGTATGTTACTGTATTGTTGCAGACACATCATGACCTGTAGCAGTAGCAGTGTACAGCATCTATCACCACTCCACATGCACGTAAATCCAGCAAAATGCATGCATGACACCCAAACTCATGCAGTCATGAAATGCAGAATGGAAACACGATCTGAAATATTTACTTTATGCCATATGAGCGAGGGCTACAACAGCAGCACAGTTACAGAGATGTTTTCGGTGTGGACATGCAGAGATCCAAGTACAGCACAAACATACATAAAACATGAGCCACTGAAACGAACAGCACTGAAACGCCTGGTGACAGAAAACCCCACTTGAAATGTAAACAGTACACAAATATGGCGTTCAGAGGAGCGAGTGGCAATCCCAAAGTGGTTGGCAATGATGATTTCTCATATAGCGTTGCCATGATAGCCAAAAGCGAAAGACAAACATTACTGCCAAACACGTGGAGCACACACATGCACAAAATCATGCACAAACCCATACCATGGCATGCAAAGCAAAAAGGCAAGCATAAGCCTAACAGCATCATGCATTTCCCACTTAAGCCCCACTTATCACATGTAAACTTCACAACACTATAGTATAGAAGGTAAAAAACACGGCGTATGATAATCTACAGGAAGTGAATTGATATGGAAAGAGGACTGGGGATGTTTAAATGATATTTGCTATGACTAAATAATGAACAAATCCAAACAACTTAACAAAATGAAGCTCAGAATAAACACTGAGATGAAGTGTGCAGAGGATGGTAACTTGAAATAAACACCAGCACACAAAGACAATGTCTTTATGTCTGTACAGGGATCTGTGGAGGCTTAGAATTATCACTAGAAATATTTTAATGTTCAATTCATAAAAGAACAGGGCACAATGGCTGAGTTCTAATGTGGGCTGTTAAGAGAAGTACATGGGGCTTAAATATTCACAAAGCAGGAAGGAGAAACTGGCACTGTGGAAAGCAGGAAGGAGAAAAGTGGGTGTCTACATTTGGTACAAGGGATCAAAGCCCAGGGACAGTCCGCAGCCGGTCTGAAGAAGAATTTACCTCAGAGCAACAAATAACCTGTGGCCGCCGTTCTGCTTCAACCACTGAGGCTTCGCCGTTCATTTTTGGCTCTTCCTCTTCCTCTGCTGGAGCAACAGGTCCGGCCACATCGTCCTCAGCCAGGCTGAGACCGTTGGGGGCTTCGTCGGGTGTCAGCATGGGATCGTCCGTGCTCTCCTCTGTCTCACGTTCTCCTTCTTTCTCCTCTTTTATCTCCTTCTTCTCCACCTCGACATCTAACATCCTCGGTTCCTCTCCATCTCGGACCATTGGATCGGCTGGCTGCTCGACTTCAGCTGGAGCAGACAGCGTGTCTGGAGGTAAAAGGTTAGGCTCTGGTGTTTTCTCCTCCTCTTTCGTCTCCTGCTCTTCTTCCTCTTCCTTCTCCTCTGGGATTTGTGTATGAGAGATGGACACAGGGACATTTGGATGGTACTCTGCTTCCTCTTCACTCTCGCTCTCAGATGAAACACTCTCCTGTTTACTTGGCTTAGGCTCCTCTTCTACCGCTACTGGTGCCTTCTCTTCAACCTTCATGGCTTGTTCTTTCACCTCGGGTTCAACGGGCTCGGCAGCGAGAGCAGTAACCGTTACAAGTCCAGATTTGGGCACCTTGGAAACCTCTTGGACAACAATGGTCTCTTCAATTTCAACTTCAGTTGTCTGTACGCATGCACACACACACACACACACACACACACACACACACACACACACACACACACACAAACATACAGATGCACAATGATCCACAACAAACGCATGGGGACAAAAACAAAGCATAACATGATCATTGAACATAAAAATGCAAAACAAAGAACCATAACTGAAAATGAATTAAGTCTAAAGCAAAGGCAGGAGTAAAATGAGGATGAAGCACATGTTCCACTGTGGAAAAAGAAGTGAAACATGAGAACAATAACAGATGAACAGAACGCCACGTCATGAAGCGGCCAGTGGAAGATGAATGGAGGCGTCATGAAATTAGAAACAACAGGAAGTCTGGATGGAGTGACAGAATAAAGTTAAGACCACCTTTCCAGGCTCTTTGGTATCAGAGATCATGTTATCAGCTGTGGCAGCTGCTTCCGCTTGGGTCACATTCACCTGCACGATAGAGAGGTTACCATGACAACCAATCAATCACATACCAGCACTACAATGTCATCGTTAGCATTTTAGTTTTCCTGATGGTTATTATCACAGTAGGAAGAGCAGAAAGAACATTTAACTTTTTATTCATCTCTCTTGGATATACTTGTTATTCCTTTTTTCATGACGGACTGCTCGCCATTCATGCACAGCGTGGTTAATCTCCATAGAGCGTGCAGCACAAAAGTTGGGATAAAGAGTTGCGAGGGTAGGAGGAAAATGACAAAAACAGGATTGAAAATAACCACAGGAGAGCAGCTACTCTCACACAAAAGGCAAAAAACAAAAATGCTGTATTGAAGTCAGCAGTGATCAAAATAAGCATGATACTTTTGATTCTGTTGATTTTTATCCAGCAAAAAGGAAACTGCTGCTTCAACACCTGCTGCTTTCCACTATATTTTTACCTGAAGGTGTTGGTAAACAGCAGATTTTTGTGTTTGCGTTTGATCCACACATATATTTGCACTCAGAGAACACAAACTGCAACCATGGCATTCACAGCTGGGTGGTAATCTAGGCACCATTCATCATGCTTATTGTGCATCCACATCTCATTAAGAATGAATGGCTGCTGGTGCAAAATCAGGATCAGGACCATTCATCCAGCATCCACAGCAGGCATTGTGGGCAGTCGGCACCTGCTTATTTCTTTCTATGCGAGCATCCTGACTAACTGAAATGTGCGCTTTACATTACTTGAGCAAATTCTCCACTCAAAGTCTTCTAACATCAAACATTTCCAATTCATGCTGTTATTTAACATGTGCATTGATGGAAAATGACACTTGGTAATAGCAGTAATAGCAGCGGCACCTCAGTGGCAGAGAGCGCAGCCATTGGGGAACTGAGATGCTCTTTCACTGCCGCCGTAGCAGATGAATATGTAGTTTTATCAGCATCTAGTTTGGCTTCAGGAATATTGCAGGGAGCTTCAGCAGGTGCGTAAAAGCCAGAATGTCTACTGAAAAGAACTGAAACTATCTCCTCTTCAAGGCTCTACAGTAACACACACAAGAGTGCAGAAGAGATAGAAAGACAAAACAGAACTCTAAGGATGTACACATAAACAGACATATACAGCAGGAGAACAGTCACAGTTTTGTATCAGCATCATCTCAGAAGACCAAAGAACATCACCGTGTACACAGAACAGGATTTAAAAACATGTTAAACACAGTAAAATGTGCCGTGAGTCCATCTGAAAAGGCTGAAATAGTCAGATCAGTGCAATAGTGACAGTTAATATGATAAACACTACCAACCAAAAGTTTTGATACACCTTCTGCCACAGTGCTTTTTCTTTATCTTTATCATTTTCAACAACCAAATATTTTAGATTTTCCAAAGTAGCCACATTTAGCTTGACAGTCACCTGTAACAGTGTTCATTTCACAGCTGTGCCTTGAATCATTTTTTACCTTCTTTATGTGCCTTACATCATCTGTTGTCTTGTGGAGAGGAGGACTGGGTGCCTTGTTAGTGCTATTACAACTACTGTACAAATCCATATTATGGCAACAAACAGTTAAGCAAGGAGAAAAGACAGACTAAATTGATTTACAGGCTATTAGGCTAATAGGGTTGTTGACTACGTACCCGCCACACCTCTGTACAAGGCAACTGATGTCAAAAGCACATTAAGAATACTAGAAAATCCTCAGAGAGCACAAACCTCCACCAAAGCAGCTCAGTTTCTCTTCATAGTGAAACCATATCATTACCATTTGGAATCACATACATACCATGATTAGTTTAACAGTTTTTCATGGAAATGGTTTTCATGGAAAACCACCATAATGGTGGTTTTCTTCTGGATCTAGTGCTGTAAATGTTGAAAATACGCTGAATCCGTGGTGATATTACTGACTCAGTAGACTTTCCACTACAATTTGGAGTCAGCTACATGTCTATAGCTTTATTCGGTACCTAACAGTTGCTATTTTTCCTCAACCTCTGTAAATATCAGAATTCTCGATCACTATATCTGGAATATTATCCATATCTGCATCAAACTTTGTGGCTTGATAGAATCTATTATGGTGTTATTCTATGTTTTCTGGATGTTATTTGTGGCGTTACAAGGACAAATGCTGAATTTGACCCGATATCACAATGGCAAAGAATCCTTTAAAAATCTCCTGTTCTGAGTTACATTGTGAACAAACAAACAGATAAACTAATGCCAACAAAATCCTTCTTGGCGGATGTTACAAAGAAATCCACTGAAGGAGATTCTGTATCTAAACTTTTGACTGGTAATGTATTTCTACTGAAGAAGAAAATCCCACAAAGTCCGTTAGATCCTAAAAAGCCTGTATTTATATCACAAGCAACAAATGAGAGGAGGAAAACACAGCAGAGGGAAGGGGGAGGTAGGTAAGCCACATATCTTTGTTTCATAAAGTTCTGCAGAATTGCAGTCTTCGGCATTTCACGTGAACATTTTCTAATTCATGTTTCTTTGCTGAGTCAGAAATGTCCGCACACATACCACTTGTTGCTGTTGGATACGTATCGTTGTAGAGGGAGAGGAGGTGAGGCGTTTCTCCCACTGGTTGGGCTGAGGAGTAGAGGGAGGTGGCGCCTCCATAAAGGAGCGTTTTAGCTGGCTAATGCTAGCTTGGTGTTTCAGAACTTCTTCTTGGGTCTTATCATGGTCCTAATGGGGAGTTGAAGGGGGAAGAAATGGGGGGGATGTGTGGGCAGAGGGAGATAAGGGAAAAGTAGAGTAAATGAGATGTAAGTGTGGATGAGATGAGAAAGGAAAGGAAAGGAAATGAAAGGAAAGGAAAGGAAAGGAAGAAGGATGTAGGGAAGTAGAATAGGGAAGGAACAGAGCGGGAAAATAAGGAAAAGGATCAACTTGGTTCAAAAAGGTTACAGGAACATTAGTCTGTCAATCAGGAGGAGAACAAGAGAGATGCCATGTCTCACTGGAATGCTTTGCTTCATTTTGAAAAAGTAAAGCAATGTTTTCATGGTGAAATTACCTAAAATTGATGCAGAGTGTAATCAAAAATGTGTGAATTACTGTGTAGCAGCAGTGAAACACGGCCTCTCCATCTTGCTGACGACTTGTTTTCACATCATCAGAGACTGTATAACATGGAGCTGTTAATGATGGTTACACGAAAAGCAACATTTGTCTCTCAAATTTAACAGCTTTGACAGTCAGAGTTTTACATTTTAACAGCAGAAATGTGGTTTCATTCTTTAGTTAGTGGATCTATCTTCCTTATATCATGAGGCACCTGTAAAAAATAACTGGTTTCAGTCTTCAGTTCCTCAGGCTACTATTGCACTGGTACAGAATAGTTGGTAATACATCATCATCAGCCCCATATTAATGAAAATTTAGTTTTAGTTAGTTATCAAACCACAAATGGTTCAATAACAGCAACCAGAAAAAGCAGGTTAGTCAGGTTAAATGAGGCTGCCTGGTAACAAACTGTTCAATATCAAAGCATAGAAATACAATACAGTAGTCATCATGCACAGAACATGCAACAAAGTGCATCGGCAGCCACGTTCCCACAACTAAGAACCAATTCACAAAGCAGCCATTGTAAACAGTCAACAGTGGGAACAACCTGAGGAGCAGCTTGGTGTTGATGACACACAAATCAGCATTGGCAGATTCATAGTAATCTGGAAGTTAATTTTTTAAATACTGTTGAATAGTCCAGGTTTTTGAGTGTCAAATTTTTGGGGCATTAAAGGTCCCATACCTTAACACTTAAAGGTGCTGTCTATGATGTTGGGAAACTAGTAGTTCATTATTCATAGTGGTCCCACTATATGTTTGGACAGGCGACCTGCCAGTCCGCATTTCAGATTCCTTCAAAACCTGGTACAGGTAAGACAGTTTGACAACTGTGAGGTTGTAAGCCGTGTGGCAGGTCATCTGTTTAATCATTTATATCCATCTGCCGTGAACGATTGGCTACTAGCCAGTTTCCCAACATCGTAGACAGCACCTTTAAATATATATTTGCACAGATTACAAAATGACAGCCTGACAAAATAGAATGTGCTGATTTGTTTTCTTTCTTGGTTTTCTGCAGGCTTCTTTATAACTCTACTGCATACAGTTTTCACTTAAAGGTGCTATTAACCCTCCCCCCCCCAATTGGTCCTTTTGTAAGTGCTTGGGGATGATATTCACACATGGTTATTGTAAACACAGAATAAATCAATTGTCATGGGAGATTTTCCAAACCCAAAAATGAATTTTCACAGAACGGGATCTTTAGGTATAACATTATTTAGCTGTTACAAATGGCTGCTGTGTAAGCTACTTTTTTTTTTTTTTTTAAACCAAAACATTTTCATTATACACAAACAACTGAGGGAAAAGCTCTGAAAATATCAACTTGATATGCGCACACATCCATGCACATGAACACACACAGGTAGGCATGCACACAGAGCCTGAGAGTGCGAGAGGGCAGCAGCCTTGTACAGTCAAGTACAGAGGAAGTTGTAGTTCTGATGGCGTCAGAGTACACGGAAACATGTAGTTCTTATTTTGCAGCCATCAGACGACGCCAGTACCAACCTCCAACATTAAATTACTGTGCCTCACATAAATATTGTCCCCATGCACTCTCAACGGACTCTGGAAGGCAGACATGGCATAGAATGAAATGGTGAAAAATACATTTTAAAAAAAGAAATAAAAGGAAAAAAATGGAATTGTCAGAAATGTATAACATGAGTAAAATTAAGTTAAATAAAATCAATAAATCATCATGAACAAAATAGAAATGAATGAAGTATAAACAACACAACGACCAAAAACAAAACCCTGAAGAAGCGTGTGGTGACACAAGTGTCAAACTGTGGTGAAGCTGGGGGATGGGCACAAGCACAAATTAAAAATATTCATTACAACGGAATCAAACAGTGCTGGGACTCATCCCAGTGTAAACACAAGGCAGAGCATTCAAAACAACAGCACACATCGACAAACCCTGATGCAAAAAAACCCCAAGTATAATGTTAAAAACCACTGACATAAGCCAAACCCACAATGAAACCATCAAACCAAAAGCCACAGTGGAACGATCAAAAGAAAAATGCCCCATTAGTGTCAGTTTTTTTCTCACTTGAGCCCCAATCTGGAGGTCAAATTAACCCCAAAAGGCAGAATTTAATTGTAGATACAGTATATCATTTGAATGTTTAAGCCAATGTTTAAGGTAATTACCAGACTGGGTTTTAACTGAGTAGCTGAAAAACTGACACTGTATCATCACCTCATCATAAAACAAATGACCAGAATCAACCAAGGAGCACATGACTGACAAACCAGTACACAATATAAATCATTAACATGGTAGGAACCTGAGGGAGGGCAGTCTCACTGGGTCCAGGTGACTGTTGTTGGGTTAAAGTCAGCGGGAGAGTAAGAACAGGTTAGGTTTACTCCAGGTGTCATTTTACATGTCCTTAGCAAAATATTGAGAGAAACTTTTATTACTCGTCTACTCAATTAAAGGAGACATATCATAAAAAAATCAAGTGTCTGTGCTGTTAAACATGATAAAACATGTTCCTGGGTCCTGAAATAATGTTGCAGTACCAAAACAGTCCATGCAGGGACAAACAATGCACAGAGCTGCTGAATCTGCCTGAAAACGTGTGGTTTGCGTTCTCTCTCAGATGTGATGTCACATCTGTCAATCACCTCAGCATGAGGTCTGAGCCCCGCCCACTTGGACTTTCTCAGCATGGTTCACGTCACACCAGTCCCTACCAGTGTCTTGTCTCATTTACATTAGCCACACCCCGTCTGATTGGTCCGACTGTGCTATCACTCAGAAAAACAACCAATCAGTCAGGAGCGGCGAGGGGTCAAAACAGGAGTCTTTCAGCTAAGGTTCAGAGAAGAGGGAAAAAAAATCAGCAAAGAAAATACTGAAGGATTCTGATGATTAAAACTGCATTTATTTTGTCTTTAGCATCCAGAAATATTAGATGCTATGCCAGAAAATGCATGATATGTCTCCTTTAATAAGAGTTTGTAAAGCATGCTGGGTAAAGACAGTCCCTACAGACCTTGGTGGGCGTGGCTTCCACATCACCAGGGCTTACGTCCACCTCCTTAACCTTCAATATCGAAATCATGGTGAAAGTCGTCATGACAAAATGAGGGCACCAAGAAAGAAAAATAATGTGAAATGGATGATATGAAATGGATGATGGGAAAAGCATTTCTTTTTGTTCCCCAGCAACCTTGGTGTTGAGGAGTACTGTCTGTTATGCCACATTTGTATTAAAATCAGAAGAAAAGAGAAACATGACATGTGTTTGACGTGGAAGGAGAGAGCAGGTTCAACTTTCTGCTTCTGTACAATATTTGAAAAGTGATTCACAGCAAAAGTCTTATACATTTGTTTTCTCTTAACTTCACTACGGTTAACAACAAGGACGACTGTACTCAGACACATACACTGGAGCTCATCATATATATACCACAATTCTCATTACTCTTCCACCACTAACCCATAGTTTATTATTTTTACTTAAACCTTCTAAAATAAGCAGTCAGGGGCTGAAGAGCAAGGGGGGCAGATCCTAAACTCCTAAAATTTTCAGGAAGGTGTAACACTGTTTACATTTGCTAGTTATAATATACACATCCAAAAAAGTTTATTGCTACTGGTTTCTGAGGATTACCTATCATCTATCTGTACACAATGAATATCCATGTAAAATGTGCTGTCCTTTTGTTTGCACCACAAAAGCAAAATGCAGCAAAAGACGATTTAATTAAAAATATATATTTAGGTTGCATTTTAAGAATGTCATTTTGTCTGAAGCATGTGCAAACTGTAACTATAGGAAATCAGAAACACACCTGGTTGGGCTGGGAAATCTGATAAATTAATTCCATTGATTGTTTTTATTTGTGAAAACAGCTAAATTGAGATTAGTGCTTACTCAAACACTAGCGCTGTCAGTTCTGAACCAATAATATAGGTTGTTGTTCTTTGTGAGCAAAAACATGCTGGAATAATCGCAGAAGACACTAAAAAAGATCATTGTTACTTCTGATATAGAAATCATTCAATTTTGCTAGTAACGTTTATTACTCTACATGTCTATTAAAACTATACAGTAAAAGGGGAGTTGTGCATGTTGAGATGCTCGAGATTCTAATCCAAGATGCTGTAGTAATTCCAAAACTACAGCACATTTGCAGCCTCGCAAGTGCTACTTTCTTTGTCATTGTTTAATACTGCACGAACCTGTTGGCTTTTTTATTGTCAGTGTTAGTTTATTTATGTGTTTGTTTATTCCCAACATAACTTGAAAAGATCATCGTGTGGATCCAGAAGATCTTTAAAGGATTCTTCACTATTGCAAGATAGGGCCAAAATTCAACATTTGTCCTTGTAACGCCACAAATAACATCCAGAAAACATAGGATAGCACCATAATAGATTCTATCAAACCATAAAGTTCGGTCCAGATACAGACAATATTCTGGATGTAGTGATCCAACATGCTTATACTTACAGGGGCTGAGGAGAAATAACTACTGTTATTTCTAGTAACTGAGCTGCCTTGGTGGAGGTCTGCATTCTCTGAGTGCTTTCTAGTTATGTCTTGTATTCATGTATCAGAGAAATTGAAATTGAGTTTTTTAATAATATTGCCCAGCCCAAACATCAGGTCATAGAATCAAATTTCTAAATGTGTTTCTGGACATTGCCTCTGCAAAATGAATCTTCTTTTTCTCTCATAATCTCTTCATAGTATTTAAATCTTCCTATACTTATCTTTCCTCTATACTAACAGTGTAATGTACAATATACTCCATTTCTCCTTTGTCCATTTATCTTCTGAATATTATCACTTCTAGTTGATTGTTCTACCACCTATTCATTAATAGAGACATAATGGGGTTGACAGGGTGCAAGAAGAAAGGAAATCAAGCAAGTGGTGGCACAGGCTAATGCACTCACGGACACATCAATACAAAGTTCATACAAGGGTGGAAAGAACAGAGAAATGATAGGCATGTAATATGTATACGTGTCTATGCTGCAGGATCACACATATCCTGTGCCCATGAAGCACTTGTGTGCTGTCTGATGCGTGGAGGTGTGTGCATGGGAGAAGCCTGCGAGTTAAAACCAGAGCTCAACTGACCGTCCAACAGATTGTTTGGCTTTTCAGCGACAAACATCGGCAGAACTGCCCTTCGTTGGCCAGACGCCACGCTCTCCAGGTAACACAAGGTGATGCCGAGGGGAGTGGCTAAAATCAGGGCTAAGGCTAAAGACTGGCTCGCTGTCAGCATCACAACCAACAGAAAGACCACCAAGAGGCAGGGCAAAAACAGAGGGGATGGATTCAGGAGGTAGCGGTGCAAAGATGACTTCATGGCGGTTGGAGAGAGGGAGGAGAAAGTCGGCAGAGAAGAGGAGGACCGCAGTGAGGTAAGATGGAAGGAAAAGGACAGAGATGAGACATGGCAAGGGAAGGAAAAGAAATAACTGATATAAGACATGAGAGAAGAACGCAAGTGTAGACGAGTTGGGTACAAAGGAAAAGCAGAAACCCAACTGATTAATTTAGTAGGCATGTAACATTTTAAAAATGGGACAAAACAGGTCCATAACTGAAGTAGCTTGAAAGTATTCATGTTGAAATTAATGCATCCAGCTTTGGAAGTAATGAATTTAGTGGCACTGCCTGCAAAAATGGTAAACCTTCCTGCTGATTTGGAAATTAATTTGGACACAGTAGGTGTAAAACTGCTTAATTTCCTTGACAGTCCCATAAACGGTGTTGTAGGAAGACCCACAGATCCCTTTTTCCCCACCATGGAAAGGAAACACAGAATGAAAGAAACATATTTGACCACAGCCCTAAGACAAAGCCAGCTTCGCCAGTTTAGCAGTCCAGTTGTAGCTCTGGTTTCAGGCTTGCAGCTCTCCTCAGCTCCCAAAAGCTCCAAGTCAGATGTGTGCAGCATCTGGGAGGAGTGTGTGATTGATGAAGAGATGGGGAGTGAAATGCGGTCAAGATCAGTCAACTGCTGATCAGAGATAGGGGAGGAAACGCAGGAAGTGGAAGGGAAGGTCCACGGGGTGTGTGAGGCAGCAGTGTCATCGATAAGCATGTCGTCCTCAGAGATGTCTGACAGGCCGCGTTCGAGCTCAGAGATGGAGTCCAGGGAAGGGGGCACAGAGGACAGTGAGGAGGATGAGGAGAACGAGAGAGGAAACATGAAGATTGACTGAGACAGATGAGGAAGAAAGAAGAAAACCAGGAAGAGATAGTGGAGAAATAAAAAAAAAAAATTTAAAAAATCACACTCAAGTGTAGAAGTGCAGTGGAAAACAGCAACCCAAAAGATAACAAAAATCATTTCAGTTTTATGAAATGATTGCATGCAAGTGATAAAAGCAAAGCAAAAAAAGAAGACGAGTGAAGAAAGAGGAGGAGAAAGGGAAAGAGACATAACATTAGTCAGTGAAACATACACCACCAAAGGTCAAAAGTGAACATAGCAATGTAACACAGAGTACAGCAGCATCGACAGGGAGCCATCAGTGAACAAAGGCTAAAAGATGGGGGTCAGATCCATGGTGCTGGGTGTGAAGGGAGTGTTAGGAGCAGAATAAGAACAGTGAGGAAAAGAGTAGGATGCATGCAGAGGAACACTGACCAAAATACAACAAATTGGAAGATGCAGTCAGTTAAAAGTGGGTAAACTCAGGTTATATTGTAGCTTTGTGCCTAGTTACAAACAGCTACCTGCCACTGCATGTACTAAATAATAAAGATTTATACAAGCTTTAAATAAAGACATCCACTACCCCTGTAGTGGATGTGTGTCCGTCACTCACAAATATACTACACAAAGATTACCAGGACTAAATAAACAAAGATGCCAAAGGCATTCTGATATCCCAATACTTATGAGAAGCCCCATAGTAATCCCTAAACAGGTCATGTTACTGTGGTTTTCTTCAGATGTGAAATGCAGAGTTCCAGTTAGTCAACAGCACCACTAACCCAATAGTAAACTACAACAGGTAATAATCAGAGCATACATAAAGAAAAGTCCATATCTCAGCTAGAAAACACAGCTTTTTCGGTTTCCTGCATACATACTGTCCCTCTTCAACACAAACAAATACGAACTTCCCAGCAGTAATAGAATAGCAACAACCGAAACTGGTCTTCTTTCTTTTCACGTGCCCACACAAAATGTACGAGCTGATACAAACCTTGGAGTCAGACTGGAGCTCCAGATGAGGCTCATGCCCATTCTCCACTCCGGCCTCGGTGATGCTGATCGCTGGCGCTGAGGAATGAGACAGACAAAAAAAAAAAAAACATAATAGAAAGATGAGGGAATGGGCTTATAAAACATCTTTTTACATATGGAAGTTACACAGAGGCGAGTTACAAGGGAAAGATATCCATAAAACAATTCATTTATTCCTAAACCGTATTAAGCATTTAATAGTTACATCTAAATTGTTCAAGGTTCAACTGTTTGTGAAGAGTTGGTCATATTCAGACTGTTAAGAAGAGTTTAAAACCACAGCTTTTTTCACATGGAAGCAAAATGAGTCTAAATTTGCTGTAAGAGGAGACCTGAAGCTTTGCTCATGTTTGTAGTATTATTATGTACAGAAAATTTAATTCACATATTTGGTTGCAATTCTGTGCTGTTTCAACATTCTATGAGTGAATACGATGACTGTGTTCTATGTTAGCTTGGACTAAGAGGTCGACCAATTATCGGCCGGGCCGATTATCAGCGCCAATATTTGGAATTTTGACATATATCGGTATTGGTGTTTTTTAAAATCTGACAGGCCAATATCAAGAAATCAATTAAAAACTGGGTTATTTCGACCCAGCTACCCCTCTCCCTCTCTCCTGTCACTTCTGTCTCCAGCATTGTTCCGCCCACGGCGCCATTTTATTGGTTAAAACAAGCCACAGTGTGGGTAAGCCATGTGTGTGTCCTCACACACACACACACACACAGCAGAGAGGTAGCATTTTCTCGTGTGGACAAGCTCCAGAGAGCGCAAACATGTGCCGAAGGTAAATGCAGAAAACTCTCCCGAAATTGTAATAAACATCCCAGTGCTCTATGTCTACTAACGTTACAGTGTGCAGCCGAATAGAACGGAGTAAACATTAGGTGCCGCTAACGTACCTCCCGTACCTCTTACGTACCTCCTGACATGTCTGTGAATTCCTTGAAAGATGATGCTGATAATAATCAACAAACAGTCTGTGATAGTAAAAGCATGTGTGTGTGGTTGAGAGAGAACACGTAAACTCAGTTCACGCTAAGGTGGAGGCTGAGTAGTTTATACCATAAAGTTAGTTGTCCGGTCTGGTTGTAAACTCTCAGCAGACTATGTATTATTAATGGGTTGAATGTATGTCATGTGGAGAATAGTGCGTGTTTGTGTGAAAGTCACATGACAAACTCTACAGCTCACG